>PVKS010028578.1:0-26283 GCA_004027875.1 Aplodontia rufa
AAAAAAAAAAAAAAAGAGACAGAGAGAGTTGGGGCATGTGGGGGTCCTGGGGCATACCTCTAAAGGAGTTAAGGTAGTTCTCTGGGGACTCTGAGTTTGCTCTATGGTAGGGCTGTTATGCAAACATAAACAATAAATAAAAACGTAATGAAAAGAGCAAGCCGGGCCTGGACAGCCCTCTCCGCCTGTGGCTGGGGGGTGTTTACTGGCTGCCATCTGTGCTCCACGATTGCTGTAGGCCATGAAGTGATGCAGCCAGGAGCAACCCTCCCCGGATCCCACACTGTACCACCCAGTGTGGCCCCTGGAAACTGTGAGCCCATAAGGCCAACCTGTGTCAGGTGCTGCACCAGGGAGTGGACACTGCAGGTGTGCCACCAGCCCCTCCCGCAGAAGACCAGCTGCCAATCACCAACTCCTCGGCTGGTTCAGGCCAGTGAGGGCGGCCCCTATCTTGGGGCTTGGCTGGAGATGAAGTTTTGCTTTTGATTTACCGTTTTCCACTTAGCCCTTCCTTCTTTCCACTCATCCATTAGCTCCACAGACTCAAGCTGAGTGCTGGCCATGCAGCAGGCAATTCTGAGGTGTTTGGGAAGCAGAAGCAGGACAGACAGACCCTGCCCCCGGTCAGTGGGGCAAGCAGGGAGTGCTCCTGGAAGAAGCAAGCCAGCAAGAGGGCTAGGGAAGGGGCTGCAGCGGTGGCTCAGCAGTACAGCGCTAGAGTTTGAACCCCAGCACCACGTACATAGCTAAGTGTTGGAGAAACAAAGGCCAGATGAAAAAATAAAATTGATTCTCTTTCTCTCTCTCTCTCCCTCTCTTTAAAATAAAAAAAAAGAGGGCCTGAAAAGGCAGAAGTCTGGGGTTAATACATGTCCCCAAAAAGAGACCTGCTGAGTCCTAACACTGGCATGACAGAATGAGGCCTATCTGGGAACAGAGGCATTATGGATGTGATTAGCTGGGATGAGCAGGGGAGTAGGGACCATGGTCCACTGGGAATGGTGTCCTTGGAGAAAGGGACACCAGAAAAAGGACACAGAAGGAGATGGAGAGCACAGCCACCTACAAGCCAAGAAGGAGGCGCAGCAAACCCTCTGCTGGGCCCTGGGGAGGAACTTGCCCTGAGGACGCCTGCAGGACTGAGACCCTGCCATCTGTCCCCCAAGTCACTCCATGAGGGCACTGTGTGACGGCCTCTTGGATGACAGACCCAGGTCCTGACCAGGCACCTTCCTCCTGCCCAGATCTGAGGAAGCAAGGGGCTTGGCTTCCCCTGCTGTACTGGACTAGGGAGCCGTAGAAGGCAGGACCCAGAGGAACCCACCTGAGACAGCAGTCCTCCACTTGGGACAGAGGGCTGAGTACCCCAGGAGGCCATCAGACGCCAGGTTGTATGAGGAAACTATGACTCCTGTTCAATTGCTAACTAAGAGACACAGGCTGAGCCTGCTGGGTCCTCCCTGCCCTCTCTTTCCTCTGGCCTGACCCTTCTGTCCTTCCTGAGGTCTACTTACTGCCCACCTTCGGGCCCAACTCTTTGCCCAGCCCCCAGCTGGAGGAATGGTCAGTTGGTAGGTGCCCAGCATCCCCTCCCTTTCCCTGGCCCCCACCCCCTGAGGGCTTGGCACAGGGTGGGCCTCGTGACACACACTCCCACCCTCGGAGGCTAGGGAACAATGGCTCCCTCTAACCTCCAGAGCTGGTTCTTTTGCTGGGACAGCCCCAAGTCAGGCTGAGGACACCAACAGCTGCTAGGGCCTGCAGGGCAGGGCAGCAGAGAGGCCAGCCTGGTCATGGCCTCTATTCCCACCCCTGCGAAGGACAGTTTTCTTATCTCCTGGAAGCCTGGGTCTCGGCTTTGGAAGGCACTGCAGGAGGCCTGTGTCCTCAGCTGCCACCCTCCCCCTGCTGGCCTGGGCCCTCTCCAGTGCCTCAGACACCTCCCGCAGCCCTCACCACGCCTCCATATCATCCTCACATCCTTACACCGTGACCATTGGAGGTGGTTATTTGATGTGGAGACTGAGGCAGTAGAGGGTAGAGGCTTACCCAAGGTCACTGAGTAAGCTTACCCAAGGTCACCCTCCTGTGACATCCTGCCTCAAGGTAGTCACCCATAGAAGCAGGCTAGGCAGGGCTCCTTCCTGTCCAGCAGCAGGAGGACTGAACTGTCTCTAGAGACCCCAGGTTTCAGTGTCCCCTCTGCAGAGGGAAGGACAATGCCCCTGGCGCATTGGGCTTAGCACCAGGGGCAGGGGTTGCTGTAACCAGAGCTCATCAGTACGGATACAAATAATCTGTTACCCTGGGCCATTTCCAGGCCCTGCCCCTTGTCAGGCTCCAAACTAACACTCCCTGTGCATGATCCCTGGCTCCAAAGCAGTCCTCTTACAGGTATGACCAGGTCACCTGTCCTTTCCATGCTGAGCCCTCCCAGGCACTTTCTTTCCCAGGACCTGAAGTGGCTGCAACAAAGACTGTGAAAGCTTTCACCAGCCAAGGGAGGTTTCACCAGGAGGTTTCAGTGGTGCCTCCTCCCAGAAAATCACCTCAACTGGGGGGCTGCAGTCCTTGAGACAGGCTGCCTGCTCCTGAGGAAGGGTGGCATCCAAGTTCGGGGCTTCTCTGTCCCAAAGTCTCGTCATCCTCAAACTCAGAGGCCATGCCTGCCCCACGCCCCACCTGAGACTGTGGGGGTCACTCCGGGGTTTCACGTTGTAGACTTACCCTTTAGAAAAACCAAGTTGACTGGTAGGGGCTTGCATGGGGCTCCTGGGGCTGCTGTAAAAAATGGACCCAAATGGATTGCTTGGAACAACAGAAAATGATTCTCCCATAGCCCTGGAAGCAGGAGCCCCAGCTCCAGGTGTCTCAGGCCTTGGGGAGCCTGCCTCTGGCTTCCCTGGCTTCTGGTGCTCCTGGGCATGCCCTGTGTCCTGGGGCTGTCCCTGCATCCCTCCAACCCCCATCTGTCTTGGGTGCCTTCCCAGTGTCAGTGTGCACACCCTCACTAGCTCAGGGTCCCCCAATCCAGTGAAACCTCAGCTTAACTGGGTAATATCTGCAAAGACCCTGTTTGCTAGTAAGGTCCCACTCAAGGGTGCCAGGAGCACATCTCAGTAGTGTGACTCGCTGCCCCACCCAGGAAGCTGTACCTGAACTTGGGTGTTCCTCCTTCTGTGCCTGAAGGTTCCAGCTGTGGGTTTGCCATGTGCTGCTGAGCCGGTGTCACCAGCTGAGCACAGGTCTCCCATGCTAGTTCAGGCTGCTTTGAGGAGGGGGTACCCACAGTGGGGCTTGCCAGTCTCCCCTCCTGTGGCCTCAGAGGCCCCTCTCAGAGCTTTTTAACCCCAGTCATCCTCAAGGGCATCTGCTCTCCTTGGCCCTCCTGCAGCAGAGGAGAGGGGACCCAACAGACAGCCATCTCACTGTTGGCTCTGATGGCACAAAGGGTGGAAGTGACTTTAGGACAGGAAGGTCCCTCTGACCAGGCCTTTACCTACAGGTGCTCATGGAGGCTCCAGGGTTGGAGGTGAGTAGGAGAGCAGGCTGAGAGAGGGGCCTAGCATCCCTCGGCAAGGGGCAGTGGAGATCCAGGTGGTCTGCGGACTGTCACTGCTTAGGACCCCCCGGTTCCCATTTACAAAAGGTGATGAACACACAGATGTTTGTCTGACACAGATGCGACATTCCCGCTTGCTCCAGCTCCTGGCAGCCAGTTCTGGGATCTGGCCTCTGGCATGAGCATCCCAGGCAAGAGCAGCAAAGCAGTCTCCATGGCCCTTTTCTCCGGGGTCAAGGACGGGATCCTGGGTCCCAGCCAGGGCTGGAGCGCAAGTGACCCAGGGTGCTGGTGCAGACCAAAGCAGAGTCCACATAAGGAGGTACTCACTTCAAGACCGAGAGTGCCCTCACACCCCTCTGGTCTCACCAGAGGCCTGGCCCTGGTCTGCAGACCTGCATTCCGGACCAGAGCCCAGCCGGGGGATCTCAGAGCGTGCTCTCCCGCAGCCCTGCACACCAATTCCCACTTTCCCACTGTCCCAGCCCCTGCCCCAGAGGGCACGAGTCCTCCCTGCCCCTGGTGGAGAGGAAGGCAGGAGGGAAAGTGATGGGAAGGGAACCTTGTCCTCCCTTCCTGGGGAGGGGTGTCCAGGAATAAGGGGTGCACGTCCTGGCAGGGTCCGTAGCAGGCCAGAGCAGACTTAGGGCAGGCAGAGGGTGAGGGAGCAGCACTCCAGGAGAGACCCTGGATCCTGCAACTTGGGAGGGAAGCAGGGAGAGAGACAGGCAAACACAGGACCTCAGGTGGAAACTCCCACGGAAGTTGCTCCCTGCCCGCCCCTATTCCAAATGACCAGGACCCTACCATAGAATCCTCAGCAATGCCTGGGAAGGAGCTTCTCTTCTCCCTCTTTTCCCTCAGGGTCCCTGCTCCTTAGGGGCTGGCCTGGCCGGCATTCCCTCCCCAGCTCCGTGTATCTGCACAGCACAGAACCTGGGTAGATGCCTGGTCATGAATGGCCCTGTGGCCTGAAGCACCGGGGAGGCTTGCATGACATTCCTGGCTGGAAAGTCCTTCCTCCTTGAGAACTGCTCTTCACTCAGGGCCTCTCTTAGCCGCCCTTCCTCCAGGCAGTCTTCCTGTGCCCCTCCGGACAGGGCATCTGTTGCACACCCCACACAGGAAGTCGGGTCTCATGGTGACCCCTGGGGCTCATTTTCCACCGCCCGGGGCTCCAGTGAAGTAAAAGGTCTGTGTTGTGCAGACCCCAGTATCACAGGCTCAAGAGAGCAAGCCAGTGACCTCCCCTACCCCCACTCCCACATTAGGGATGAGGAACTGTGGTCCTGGGAGGGCAGATGCTTGCCCAGAGTGGGCAGCAGGACTGGACAACCTTCAGCCCCCTGGCCTGCTCCTGCTCCCTTTCCTGGAAGGGGACGGTCTCACACACCTGCTGCGTTGCAATAACTGCAAACAATTATTGCCTTTTAAATGCTCATTTATTGGGGCTGGAGCAGTGGCTCAGCGGTTATGGTGCTTACCTGGCATGCACAAGGACGCGGGTTAAAACCCCAGCACCACGTACACAACAAAGTGTCAGAGCAACGAAAGCCACATGAAGAACTAAATAAAAATTGTTTCTCTCTGCCTCTCTCCTCTCTCTCACTGTCCCTCAATCTTTAAAATAAATAGATAAATGCTTGTTTATTCACTCCACACGACACGCATCTCTACTCTAACGCTGCTTCAAGGAGGGAGTCTCACCACTCGTCCTCCTTCCCGTGGGTGCCTGGGTGCCGGTGCGAGGCGCAGATTCTCCCGGGCTTGTCTCCTGCTGGGTCCTTGTCTCCATCTCTTGCTGGCTGGAGAAGCATCCGCCGTCTCGCAGGACGTCTTCTGTCTTTTTCTTCAGCCTGTCCATTTTATACTGTGTCCACTTCTTATCTTTGTGCTGCACTCTCTTGCTGGACATTTTCTCTCCCAGCTTGGAGCTAGAATATGTTCCCTTGCCCCTCAGAGGGCTTATCTGGCTAACTTGCAGGAGAGCGTGCATTGCGTGCATTGCGCGCATTGCAACGGGTTAGGTTGTGCTATAGCACCGGGCCGTTAGCATTACAAAGGGTTAGGTTATTCTGCCTGACCGGCAGTTTTACATCACACAGGGTTTGCCACACACTTAAAGTCTTTTTTCATTGTTATATTATGCTCCTAATGGGGACACAGGCCCAGCCCTGCTCTCCCGGAGTGGGGGGGAGTGAAGGAGCTAATGCTCCCATCGCCCATGGCAACCAGGAGCCTGGAGTCAGACCAGGGATAGCACAGGCTTTGCTGGTGGGAGTCTGGTGCCCTGGGAGGGCAGAAGTTTGGAGATGGGCGAGGTTGACCTGTAGCATGGTGTTGGGGGCAAGAGAGGCAGAGCAAAGGCCACCCCAGTTCTGGCTACAGCCTGGCCTTGCAGCTGGGTCTTGAGGCCTCTAACCCCTCTCCAGCTGGATGGAGTCCTGGGGAGGGGAGGGGACCTCACTCCTTTCCAGTCACTCCCTCTGTTGCGGGGGTTTTTGAGATGAGGCTGGATTCTCTGCTCCCGCTGGCGAATGGAGTCTGGGCCGCTACAGATTCCAGCAGCCAAAACAGCCCGCTTCTAGTGTTTGCAGCCATTCCCAGCTAAAACTGGGAATTTGGGCTGGCTGCAGGTGTCTGCAGCCGAAAGTGTTAGCAGCTCTCCAGCTAAAAGCTGAGTGTTGCAGCTCTTGGTGTGGTGGAATTTCATCCCGGGAATTCGGCGCCAATCTTCTGGGTTCTTGTCTCATGAATTTGAAGAATAAAATCCACAGACAACCACGGAAGGGGCAGTAAAAGGAGTAGGATTTATTTAGGAAGAAGAGCAGAGACTCTGCAAAGCAGAGGGGTACCTGGAAGCAGGACACCGTCTAATGGAGGTCAGGCCAGAAGTTATATAGATTTGGGGTAAGAGCATAATTAACATTCATGCAAAGCAGGCGTTGAGAAATGCATCAACTCCATTGGTTAAAATCAATGTAAAACAGGCATTGAAACTGGTCGAGAGCACCGTAGGTTAAAACAAAAGGCAAAAACTTCCTAGCATCCACCTGTGACCACCCCCATCTTAGTTGGGACAAAGGTGAGCTTCATGGTCTTTTTGCATTTGAAGGCCCTGAGCACGCCCTGTCAATCACTCTCTGCCTCTGCCAGCTAGCTCTTGGATAGGGGTCCTCTGTCCTGACTACCTAGCAATTTCACTGTCTCTCCTAATCTGTCTCACCTCCAGGTGCCCTTATGGGACACCCACCAACTCTTGGCATGTCAGTGACCTGCCATCTGAACATCATAGCTCGGAACTCCACCAACAGAGCAGGAGTACAAAGCCCACTGTACCCCCAGGGCCTCTCTCCTCCTTCATGCCAATAGGAGCAGGGCAGGCTGAGCAGCCCAGGCCATGGCCCCTGGCAAGAGGCAGCAGAAAAGAAAGTCCCCAGAAGAAGCCAGGGGACTCGGGTTCACCCTGTTTCCTCCACCCAATGGCTGTGAAGCACTAGCTCATGAACCCCCAAACACTAGATCTCCACATCAACAGACCCACAGAGAAAATGCCAGAGTGCACATTCCTGGGCCTGTGCCCTCAGAGTCTGGCTCTGAGGGTCTGAGTGGGGCCACATCCGCACCCAGCGATACCACCAGGCCATGCTGCAGGGTGGTTGGCGAGAATCCCTGGGCCAGATGGACCCTAATGGCTTCTCCCAATCAGTCTCATGCCTGCACCCTCCAAGGGCTGGTGGCTGAGCACTGGCAGTCAGAGGGGGTTCCTGATGGCAGTCTCGGTATGTGTGTGCACCCCTCTCTCTTCTGCATTTGTAACCCTAAGCCCGAGGATCTCAGAATGTGACCATACTTGGAGCTAATGTCATCGTAGATTTAACTAGCTAAGAAGTAGGGTGGGCCTCTAAAACCATGTGACTGGCCACCTTAATAGAAGGGTGCGAGTGCCAGCAGCTGGGAGCAAGGTCCAGACAGACTGCCTCACAGCCCTCAGAAGGCCCCAGCTTTGGCCAGACCCAGTGGCACAAGCCACTCAAAGGGTCCCAAGTTTGGGGCCAGCCTCAGCATTTTAGTGAGACACTCAGCAACTTAATGAGACCTTGTCTCAAAATAGAAAAAGGACTGGGGATTGGGCTCAGTGGTAAAGTGCTTCTGGGTTCAAAACCCAGTACCAAAACCCAAAACCAAACAAAACAACTAGAAGAAATGCACCCTGCCAACAGCTTGTTCTCAGAATTCTGAAAGAAAGATCTGTTGTTGAGACCACCTGCTACAGCAGCACCAGGAGATACAAGGTCCCCTGGGTGGGGCGCTCACTGCATGGGGGTCTTCCCAGGGAAGGCACCTTCTCCAGGGAGGCAGAGCTTCGTAAACAGCTTGCAGAAGAGGGGTGGGAAGTGCGGTGTTTTCGTCAGCTTTCTGCTTCTGTCAGCTTTGTCACTGCTGTAAATAAAAGACCTGACAAGAACAAGTTAAGAGGAGGAAACGTTTATCTGGGGCGCACTGTTTCAGGGTTCTCCGTCCATAGAAGGTGGGCTCCATTCCTGGGGCTGGAGGTGAGGTGGACATCATGATGGAAGGTTGTGGTAGAGGGAAGCGGCTCAGGGCCTGGCAGAGAGAGGTTGCACTCCCAGATTCAAAGTACCAGCCACGCCCCTGTGGCCCACCTCCTCCAGCCACACACCCCCTGCGTTCAGCCATCACCCCCCTAATCCCTACCAGGGGATTAATCACTAGCTCTCAAGACCCAATCATTTCTCCTCTTAGCCTTCTTGCATTGTTTCACACTTGAGTTTTTGGGGGACACCTAGGGACTAAGACCAGGGAAGCAGGCCAAGCCAGCCAGGTGAGCTTGACATTTCCAGGTCTGAAGGCCAAGGAGGAAATGTAGCTGAAGATATACCGGCAGGGCAGTTGACAGTTGAAACCCTGGGTGTGGCCAACCTTTTCGAGGGCCTGGGAGGCCTAGGGCAGGCGGTGCATAGGTATAGTTGTGGCTGTGGGTTGGTGGAGGCAGGGCCTCCGAGGGAGGTTGGAGGCTGGCCAGGCTGGAGTCTTGGAAGACCCGGAGCCCCCCACCCGCCCAGAGTGGCGCTGGCAGCAGGTGGCGCTGCGGACAGCGACTGGGGGCTGGGGGATTGCGGGGTGTGGGTGGCCGTTGGCCCCTGGACAGGGCGGGTTCCCAGAGGGCTGAGCAGGGCGACTGAGACGCCCCTTCCCCGCGGGCGCCGGCAGAGGGGACTCGCCCGGCCCACGCGGGCAGGTGTAGGCGCTCTGGGGCCAGGACCCGAGCCACGTTTGCAGCCAGGCTGGGGACCCAGGGCCCACGAGGGGTGCAGGCTTCGCGGATGAAGGGCGCTGCGGCGTCGAGGCTGAGGTCGGCGTACAGCGCAGTGCACCCACCACGCCTAGCCTCCTGCCCCTCGGAGCCCCCTGTCCACACAAGTCAGGCGGGATCTGACCTCTAGGGTGGGAACCCGGGGCAGGAGTGCTACCGCAGCGCCTTCCTCCCGCAGTGACACACCGCTGAGGTCACAGCCAAGCCCGGCAGCCGCGTCCACCCCCGCAGACAGAGCAGGGAGTCCTTTGCCGGCTGGGCCTTGGCCTGGGGTAGGGGCGGGGTTGCCCGCCTCCTGCCTGGGGAGGGGAGGGCCCCAAATGCCCCCTCCCACACCCGGTACTGCTACTCTGAATCCTGCACTCCTGGAGTGTCTGGTTAGGGCTGGCAGGAGAAGGGGGTCTCACCGGGCGCACAGGGACCTGCCCACTCGCTCTTTCTGTCCTACCCCAACCCCTCCCCCAGCAACCAGCCTGACTCCCCTCCCTGCGGCTGACCACCAGCAGAGGTCAGAGAAGGTCACCTGTGGGTGGTGGGAAGCCTGGAAGGGTGTGTGCCACTGTGCAAATCGGCTAGGAAGCACTACCTGCCTGGGGGGTGGGGGGGCCGTCTCCCCTGTAGGTGCTCCCCTGCCTGTGGACACCTGGCCTAGACCTAGGTACCCAGCCCCTAGCTGGGTGGGAGATAGGTGGAAGAGAATACCTGAGTCAGAGGCACCCTGAGCAGCGAGCAGTGTGTGGCCAGTAGCTGGGGTGTGTCTCTGGATGGGCAGCCACTCACCCAGACACCTCTTTAGTCCACCTCTGACCTGGGGAGATTCCTGGTGCTTGATGGGGTTAAAGTCCTCATCTGGGATGCACATTCCTGCCGTGTTCTGGGCAGGCTGAGGGTCCACCCAACCCAGTCCTATGGAGCATGTGCTGAAGGGTGTTGGAGGAGGTCTCTAGGGCCAGGGGTTTGACTAGAAAGGGGAAGAGAGAGATGGATGCTGGAATCTCCTTTCAGCTTGTCCTATGGATGTCAGGAGAGGGGGCTGCTGCCCAGCAGAGACCTGTGAGTGGGCATAGCTCCCCTTCCCACCCGCCCTGAAGCTGGGAGGCTGGCGTCACCGCTCTGGCATGGCTGTGTGGGGCTCCTGACTTTGCCCTGCTTCCCTGACCGCTTCCGGATGCACACGCCCAGTGGACTGGGCAAGGCAGGGCGCCTCTGACCTGGCTTTGGTTCCTCCTCTGGCCGAAGCATTCAGGCTTAGTCTCACCAGCAGGCTCTCAGACACCCCCAACCAATCTCCCCCCACGCACCCCCCCACCCTCCCCCACTTCTATTTCAGGCTCTCCTTGGCTATTTATAGCTGAGTCTGAAATCGCATCAGCCAGAGTCTGCTGGTGCCAATGCGCCCAACCCTGGACTGCTGGGTGATTCCTGGTGGGGAAGGGGGAAGAAGCCTTCCCCTTGCTGTGCCCAGGGAAGGACTCCTGTGCTCTAGTTTCACATGTGGTGTTTGCAAAGGCATGGAGGGACACCTCTAGACTGAGCAGCCTGCTGGGCACTGCCACCTCTTCTGTGGTCCCAATGAAGGTCCATCACTGAGCCTCGCTCTGGCCTCTTCCCACTTCAGAGTTCCTCTCCTCCAGGCCTTCCTCTCAGAGCAGAACCCCCACCCCTCCTTGGCAACTGCTGCCCAGCCAGGGACACTGGCAGGCTCTGAAGCTAGGCAAGTCCCTGCTCAGTTTGGGAACTCTGAGGGAACTTTCTAGACCCTGCCTTGATTTTGGCAAAGACCTGCCCTGGCATCACTCCGCTTTGTGGCCTGGGGAGCAGTGGCAGGGGATGGAGCTTATTTATGCGCCCCACTCCACTGGCCAGGTGTCCACCTCCCTCCCTCCTGCCTCCATCCATGGGTATCCACTGTCTTCCTGGGGCCATCTTCACCTCACAGGCCAGCCCCTCCTTCCCTTGACTGGAGACCCTGGATCACCAGAGACTGGGGGTGGCCTGGGACTGTACTCTGTCTTCCTACTCTAGCCCTCACCCCTGCCCAAAAGGTGCAGTTTTTCTGGACGGTTGGCACCCTGAGCTCAGGCTGACCAGGAGGGCTACTGCACTTCCCCAACTACACAAGGCACCCACTGTGAAGCTCCACTGGCCTCCCAGGTATCTAGCCCCTGGGAGATGGAGTACCCACTACTGTGCCCATTGCTCAGACTCTTCAAAGGCTCCATGGCTTCTCCTTAATGGCAAAGCCCCCCACCCAATCAAGATGGAACTCTTCCATGGACCTGTGACTCACTCTACCCAACTGCTGTTCAGAGCCAGGCTGGGTGTAGCCCATTCCCAGGACACCTAGCCTCTGTGTGAGTCCTCACCCTGTGCAAGTCTTTCTCTGCCCTTTCTCCCACCCTGTGGCCCTCTGCAATGCCCTTCTCTACTCCCAGCCTCTCTAGACACAACCTGGCTTCAGAGGCCAGGAAGCCCTTCTGAGCATCAGCCACCACACTCCCTGGAGCCCCTTCTGTTTTGAGCCTCAGAAGGGCCCTGATGAACATGCTCACAGGAGCTCCATCAGGGCAGGAGGAGCTAGGGGGCCACTGAGACCAGCTGCTCAAGGCCACAACTTGGCCTCTGATGTTGCTGGGCTTTGGAGAGGGTTGAACTGGGCTCTGTGGTGGTGTCCAGACCCAGCACTACTAGTCTCTGGCTTATTCGTGTCCTCTGGGTTCTGTGTGCGTGCAAGCACCAGGAGCCTCTTGACAGCACGGCAGGAGAATGGGGGTCAGCACACAGCCTACTATAAGGCAGACAGACTCACAAAAGGCCATTGCTGTGACTAGGCAGTATTCCCTCCCTCCTTCCTGGCCATCCAGCTACCTCCTATCCATCATCCACTCTACTTCCTGTCTGTCTGTCCGCCTACCTGTCAATCCGCTCATCTGTTCATGAACATGCCCACCCATCTATCCTTCTACCCCTTATCCACCCATCCAGAAGCCACCAGGTGACTAAGGGAAGGGTAGGGGTGAAGCAGGGAGTCAAGGCTTTGGGGGAGCCTTGTGCTTCCCCAAAGTGCTAGTTGAGGGCAGCGGAGGGCAGCCCACATGTCCAGCTCTTGTACTGCCCTTGGTCAAGTTG
The DNA here is from genome assembly GCA_004027875.1 of Aplodontia rufa. NCBI lineage: Eukaryota > Metazoa > Chordata > Mammalia > Rodentia > Aplodontiidae > Aplodontia > Aplodontia rufa. The sequence goes on from PVKS010028578.1 coordinate 12,033, forward strand.
ACCTTTAGCAGGACTGAGTTGGTAAATGGCATCTCCCAGACTCCTGTGTGGAGTCTTACTGTGTCACTAGAGTCCTGCGCCTGTACACACCCCAGCTGGCAGCCCAGGAGCCCCCTCCACTGCACCCTTTGCAGCTGCAGGTACTCATGTGCATGGGGGTGGGGCTCTCTGCAGTCTGCTTGAGACACCAGCAGATTTTTCCAGTCCTGGTTTTATTGACTCCTAGGGGCTGTCAGGGTTATAAATAGATGTTCTTGAGCTAAAAATAGCCTTGCTGGAGCCAGCCATGCTCCCAGCTTTCAGCCTCTCTGAGGACTCTTGAGGGTGTAGTATTGAAGGACCCGTCTTCGCCGTGCCCTCTTCCTCTCTCCTCTCTTGCATACGTACACAAAAGCTCACAAATCTGTCTGCTTGCAAAGTGGGAAGTGTCCCTTGGATGGCTGTGCCAAATTTCACAGATATTGCCTGGGACTGATGGGGACACAGATCTGCTGAGACCCCACCTGGAAACCCCAGTAGGCACTAGAGTGGTGGGTACATGTGAGCCCCTGCTGGGGTGACCACTGAGCAAATGTCAAAGAAGTCTCTCTGGAAGTCTGCCTGGGGAGCTTGGCAGGATACTCCTGGCCACAAGGCCGTGGTGTGGCACAGTAGACAATCCCAAGCCAAGGGCTATGTTCACTGCTGAGTCTGTGCGGCTGCAGCACATTGGGACCATCTGGGCAGGCTGAGGCCAGGGCTGCCTCCGGGGAGACAGGCTGGGTACACCACACGGCAGCACTTTCCACCGGAGAGCCTGTGTCCTTCTGATTCCGGTACCTGCACAAGTGGTCCTCAGCAGCCCTCATTTCTGCTGGGAAAGTTACCATGTGGCATGTGTGTGCACACATGTGCACACACATACACACACGCATATACACGCATGTGCGGAGCGCTGCAGGCTTGAGAGTAGCTGACAGCAAGCCGAGGTTTTTAAATCAGTCATTTCAGCTCTTACTAGCAGGTAAGAACTAAGACAGTGTTTTACTTGGTAAGGGTGCACGGAGGCCTGTGCCCTCCTCACCCTGGGGACAAGTCTCATCCCCCCAGTACTGTGCCCACATAGCAAGTGGCAAGCAGGCTTTGCAGGCCCAAGCTGCCTGGCCTCAGGAAGTCCCACCCCTGCCCCCCACCAGCACAAAGAAAGAGGCAGCCAGGCTCTGGGAAAACATCCTCTCAGGATTTATTACAGCACATTGTTTCCAGATACAAAAGGAGGGAACAGGAAAGTGCAGCCCACTGGGGCAGGGTCTGAAGGGCAGCAGGCTGGCACCCCAGTCCTCAGGGACCAGGAGCCTTGGGTGGGGTTACTGGCCACTTCTCCGCACTGGACTTTCCAGCAAATACTAGGAGGGGGCCGGGTCCATTCTGAGCCATCTCAGTGCCAGGCAGTGGACAGGAGGGTGAGGTGGGAGGGGCAGAGAGGCTTGGACAGGACTCGGTGACCCTTCCGTACCTTGGACAGTAGGTGGATAGTGACCAGGGAGGAGTGTGTGCCCACCTCCCTGGCACACATGAGGTGGCAGCCAAGACCAGTGTCACAAGAGCGAGAGCAGACAGAGGCTGCCAGGCCACCATGCCCCAGGATAGAGGTTGCAACCCAGGGAGGGGAGGAAAGGGGCCTTGGGACCTGCCCCAGAGTTTGGGGGCCCAACCAGTGGCCCCACACCACTGTCTCCGGGACAGCAGAGGGGTGGGCGAGGAGGGGGGAGCCAGTGCATCCTCCACACCCAGGGTCACCCAACATGACAGACAGGAGGCAAATTTACATAATTAATAATAATAATAATAATTAACCAATAATAATAAATACTTAAACCTCTAATCCATAGATTGCAAATACAACAATGATAGCTTATTTGGGGGAGACGGGATGGGTGGGTCAGAGGGAACAGGAACAGGACTTTTGCTGAAAGAAGGGACAACAGGAAGACAGGGTGTAGGTCAAAAGAAGAACAAATAAAGACACAGCTGAGGGCAGAGCAGGGCTGCAGGCACCACCCTGGCCTGGTATGGGAGCCAGTCTTGCCTGAGCCTCCCTCTGGCCAAGCCCCTGGCCTCTTCCCAAGGTGACAGCTGAATCCTAGACTGTAGGACATCTGAGGGGCAGGGACCTATATCTGGCCCCCAGAGCCTTGGGTCCCTATGACCCTAAAGAGTATGGGGTGGTGACTAGGGTTTCTCTCCTCTGCCCTCATCCCTAGGCTGCCCCTCCTGGGCCAAAAAGCCACGTGGGGGTGGGGCTGGCATTTTACCTTGAAGATACTGGGAGAGTGCCCTGGGAAAGAGGGGCTCTGGGGGCTCCTCTCCTGAGAGGCCCTTGTGGAGGTTGGGGAGAAAAGGGGGACTTCTCCACCATCAGCTCCTGTCAGGGGCCTTTCTCTGCCTTGAGATGATGCTCCCATAGCTAAAGGCCCCAGGCCCTAGAAGCCTGAGGATTTGGCAGGTGCTTCCTGTGCAAGGTGGGCCTGTCTGTGGAGGCCCCTCCACCTGCCTACGGCATACACCTGAATTCCAACTCATGCCTGGAGCTGGGGCTGGACCAAGGAAGAGCCCAGAACACGACCCTAACCCACCCCATCCTCATCTGGGCCAACAGAGGCAGCACAACCTAGTCTGGCTGCTCCAGCCTCACACCAGGAGGTGTCCTGCTCCAGGCGTGGGTCTCTTACTGTTCTTCCCCATGGGCAGGGGCTCTAGGGGGTACCCCCAAAGGAGAGATGGGAGCACTCTCCACTGAATGGTGCCTCTGGGCCATTCTGAGACAGTGGGCCTGATTTGGGCAGGACTGGGGGGCCATTTCCAATTCCGTGCTTGCCCTGGGGCCCACCTCATCTGACTCTCAGGGTCCCCCTTTGCTAAGCCCCTCTGAAAACCCTAGCCCCATTGGGCCCAGTGCCCATCAACATCTGCCAGGAAACAGCCCTGGGGTGATGGGTAGCAAGGTGCCCCTCAAGCCACCAAGACTTGGCACCTTCAGCTGGGGGGGGGTGGCACCTCCTGGGAAGACACCAGCTCTGGCAGGGAGGGGGGGCTCCCCACAACTATGGCTTTGGTGCAGAGCCCAAGAAGGGAAGAGGGGAAGGGAGAGGGGGCAGGGAGGAGGTGGTGGGGGAGGGGAGGTTCTGCGGCTCAGTTTGTGGCAAAGTTTTTTTTCTTTTTCCCCTTTTTCTTATGTAAAAAGTGCATGAAAGCTTGGCAGCCTCTTTGCAAGGTCAGCAGTGTTTCCTGGGGAGGGAGCAGGGAGGGGCCCCAGCCTGGCACCCCAGCTTGCAACTGAAGGTGGCCTCATATTGCTTAGAAACGTGTGTTTCAGTTTAAATACCAGTCAGTAAAAATAGAGCTCCGAGGCCCGCCCTGCACTGTTGCCAAATCATTGCCAGAATGAACAGCTTAAATAAATAAAAAATCGAAATATTTACTTCTTGATAAAAATCGCAGTAAAACCATTTACCTTTCTTTGCATTATATATAATATATATTTATACCGGGCCCGGCTGCTGGTGGCGGAGCCGGGAGTGCCGGGGACAGCAGAGGGGCGCAGAGACCCCGCGCATGGGTCAAGACACCTCGATGACTTCCACGCTGCCGGAGAAGCTGGCCTGCTTGCCCAGACCGGCCAGGTCCTCACCGCGAGCACGCCCCTCCACTATGCCCTCTTCGAACTCCATCTGGCAGCTGCGCCGCTTGAACTGCGTGTCGGGAGCCGGCTCCTCCGGCCAGCCGGTCCGCGCTTCCCGGGGCTCGGCCCGCGCTGTCTCCCGCCGCCTCAGCTCGCCGCCGGTTCCTGGTGCGCCCGCCCGGCTGAAGGGCCCGAACAGCGCCCCGCCAGCACCCTGCGCGCCCTCCGGGCTGAAGCACCAGGGCGCGTCTGGCGACGGAGTGCCAGGGGAATCCAGGGGTGGCGCCCAGGTCCCCACGCCGGAGGGCTGGCCTGGTCCGGGCAGCCCGGGGGCCGATAGGGCCGAGAGGCCGTGCAGCGGAGTCTGCCGGGCTGCGTCGCCGAAGTTCAGGCCGAGGCTGTGCGCCGGGGAGCGAGCCGGAGAGCCGGCGGGAGGCCGGGGCCGCCGGCGGGGACGCGGGCGCGCTTCAGGTGCCGCATCCGGGCTGTCGGGGCTGGGCGACGGCAGGCCCAGGGCCCCACCCGACGGGCTGTCCAGCTTGCAGAGCTTGGGGGCCTCTCCAGGGTCCGGCGGCCCTGGGCACTCTGGCCGCTGGCTGGGGGCATAGGCCGATTTGATGTCCAGCGAGAAGGAGCGCTTGAGGCGGTTGGTGTCTTGGACACGGTCGGAGGAGAGGTGCAGGCCACGCAGGCCCTGCTGCAGTGCGCTGGTGGCCGGTGCTGTGGGCACCAGGACCTCCCCGCTGGTGCTTGGGCTGCCCTCCATGGCTGCGGTGGCCGCTGCGCTCCCGGTGGCAGCGCTCTCTGAGGTAGGTGGTGGCAGCAGGGGCAGTGGGACCCCTGCGGCAGGGCCCGGGAGGGATTCCGGGGTCCCAGGGTGCGGCGCATCACCCTGCAGGGCAGCCAATAGCTTCAGGCTCCGCTCATACTCCAGCAGCTGGCCCAGGAAGTTGAAGTTGGGCGAGATGGATGGGCGCCGGTCCTTCACAAACCTGGGGCAAGCGGCAGTAGTGGCTCAGTGGGAGGGAGTTTTGCCAGACCTGGCAGATAAGCTGCTGTGTGCTGGGGCTGGACCCAGGTTTCCCCTTGCCCCCCAGTGCAGGAGGTTAGGCCATGGACAGGGGGAGGGAGAGATGCTGGGAGTCAGAGATTGCTGAGTTCAGATGCCTGGGGCCCAGGAGCAGTGGAGTACCTGTAGGCATCGTCAGAGGACATGCCCATGGTCTTCATGATATAGGCGATGGCGATGGTGGCAGAGCGGGAGATGCCGGCCAGACAGTGGACGATGACTTGGCAGCTGGACAGCTTGGCTTTATCTGGGGGCAGGAGAACCATGGGGACCAGGTAAGAGCTGAGATTGTTCCCTCCATACCCCTTAGCACCCCCTGCACTGCACTGCCAACAGACCCACTGCTCCTCAGAGACCCCTCCCTTGCCTGAGCAGCCTGGCCACAGTGGCTGGCCTTTCCTCTACCACAGCCCAACTTCCTTCCACTAAGCCTGCCCTCCTGGGAGTGGGGAGGCAGTGCCCAGCCTCACCGATAAACTCGATGGACTTGTCCAGCCAGGGCAGCAGCTTCTCGCAGTAGTTGTCATTGATGGGAATGCGCATGAAGTGGCTCTCACAGATGAAGTCCGGCTTGGGGCAGGAGTTGCTGGCGTTGAGGACATAGCTTATTCCATTTTGGGTCATCAGATCCTGGAGGGGGAGGAGTACAGGATGGAAGAGGTGGCAGAGAAAAGAGAAGCTCCTCCTGCCCTCCCCCATGGGGAGAGGAGAGGCTCTTCCTCTCTGCCACAGGAAGGATTGGGGTGTTGGGATGCTCCTGAGCCTGGCTCTGGAGGCCCAGCTGGTCCTGGTTCCCACCTTGTAGAAGAGGCTATGCCCAGGAGCTCCCTCCCATCTCACCATCTCAACCATAGAGTCCACAGGCCCTGTGCTGGGACCCAGGATGGAGGGTGGGGGTAGTTGTCAGCCTCCTCTGCTTCCTGGCCCACAGTCTGTGGTAGGCTCCCAGGAATTCCATGGTTGCTTGGGCGGTGCTTTACCCTTTTCCTTCGTCACCATTTTTAAAATATGGGATTCTTTCAGAGCTGGCAGGGGCCCAGTGACATCAACAGTTTGGCATGCAGGCTCCAACTCCACCATGGAAGGGGCTGGGAGCCTGCTTCTCCACCCAGCCCTGTGGGTACCTCCTCCATGCCCTGCTCTGCTCCCATGGGGGTTGAGGGGCCTGAGTCCTCTTTTGGCCCACCCCATGCTTTCCCATCTAGCTCACCCACCATCCCTCCTTCCCCAGACTATTCCAGGAGCTAACTGAACCCCCACTTCTTCCCATGTCAGCCAGAGTCCCTGGTTGTGCACACACCTTGTTCAGGACATCTTTCTGAGAACCCAGGTAGAGGTGAGGCAGGATGCGGGTCAGGCCCACACTGGGCACAGGCAGGCAGGGCTGGGAGAGGCTCATGGGCAGCAGGGCGGCAGGCTTGCCCTCGCAGAGGCCAGGGAAGTAGGAGGAGAAGGTGGCAAAGCCCCCTGCAGGAGGAGGAGGCAGTCAGGCAGGCTGGCCAGCTGGGGCAGGAGAGGGAACTGCAGCTCAGTCCCTACCCCCACCAACCTGAGCAAAGCTGGCCAGCCAGCCCTTGGCCCAGGTACCTGGTCTCCACCTCTCTGCCACCAGAGGCGCGTGCTGCTGCCCATTTACAGCCTGCACCTACACCCACATTCCTCCCCATGCTAATTAAGGGACGGCCCTTCTGAGGACGCGAAGACGCTGCTGTGATGCCCATTAACGTGGGGTGAGGTGGCCAGCCAGCACAGTGTGCGCCAGCCTGTTGAAGGCCTGGGTTGCACAGCCCTGAGGACTACCCCTCCACAGTCCTGCATGCCACTGGCCCGGGGCCAGGCCAGGCCTTCCGTCTCCTCTGCTATACTGATGCAATCCCTCCCTGACTCTGCTTGGCTGGCAGCCTCAGGCCTGGGCTCTGGTGCCAGGCCTAGGAGGTAAGGGCTTCTAGAGGGCCCTCCCCTGCCCCAGGCATGACATCACCCACTAGAATTGGCACAGCCCGCAGGGGCATTTGTGGTCTGGTCACAGCTCTGCTCCACCCAGGAGGAGATGATGGAGGATCTGACAAACCCAGGCACAGGGAGCAGGCTCCACACAGCAGGCATGTGCCCTGCTACCTTCCATGGCATGCAGGTCCCAGGTCCCAGGCTGGGGAGGGAAACCTTCTGCTGCTGGCTGGGGAGACCCGAGTACGAGGTCCATGGGCAGAGCAGGCTTCTGGCCTCAGTTTCTCCTCCCCTGCCTGTATGAAGCATTGCTGTGAGGCACAAAGATAACAATGACCATGAAGACATGGGAATGGGCCTGGCTGGGGTGATGCTGAATCTGACCAGAAACTGGGCAGCACACATCCAGTGGCACAATTCTTGATAGGGCATGGTGAGACCTGTCTAGCAGCATGGGGCACGGGGGGCTGCCCACATTGCTGGGGGGGGGGGCTTGTGGGCCCCTGTTTCTGTCCTCAGTCTAGACATCCAGCTAAGGTCCTCCCTATTCTGTGGAAGGAGGCAGGGTCTAAGGCCCCAGGGACACCTGTGATATTTCCTGCCCTGCTCTATAGAAGAGGTGGGTGCCAGGGACCTAGATAATTCCTGAGGACAGAGAAGTCTGGCGCAGCTTCACCCTGGCCCAGGTCACGGAGAGCTGGTGCAACCGCCACTCAGATTGCCCGCTGCATGGGCTCTCCGTAAGCTCAAAGGCTTGACTTTGGGACCATGGACACAGCAGGGTGTAGGGTACCACCCTTGGAAGAGTGGTCCCTTCCTCAGGAACTGCTTGCTGGCAGGGAGGAGGGGGCGATGCTGGCACTGGCAACATCACAGCCCACAGGTCCCCTGACAGTTCTGTGGGTCTCCTGCTCACAGTCCAGAGCTGGGGGTCCTGTCATGTTCCTGGGGCAGTCAGGGTCTCTCTAGACTTTATGTGCTTCCTCCCCTCCCAGGGGTCTTGGGCCTTGATTTCTGCTCTCGTTGCTGCCTGGCTGCAGTGTGGGTGTGGATCCCATCAGAGCCTTCCACACCTCCAGCCCCTCCCAAAGCAGGAGAGTTTCTGGAAGGTGCAGTCACCTGACAGCCTTCTCAGCAACTTCCTGGGAAGTGTCCAGGTGCCCTAGGCAGAGCCAGGCAAGTTGGGTGCCTCTGTAGAGTCCCTTGGATGCCAGGACCAGGAGAGTTCCCAAGGCTCCATAGATTTCAGGGCTGTCCAGGCTCTGGGGATGGGTGGCAAGGGAGGAATACCAAAGCTGAATAAGAGGCCATTGATAGGTCCCAGGTCTCTGTGTCTCCTGGGAATGCCCTTAGCCAGCAGGCATCCCCACAACCTTCCTGTACCTTCCTGCAGCCCCAACAACCCTGTACCCTGTGTTCTGAGGTCATGGAGGGCACTCACAATCTGCCTGCAACTCACAAGGAAATTGCAGACATGCATGAAAGTGTGGGCACTGGCACGTGTGCTGCCAGGCGGACCCTGCATGTGCTCATGGTCACACACCCCACAAGCGCCTTTCCCACTGCCCCAGGACACAGTCATAGACATACTGATGCCACGTGGGAGCCAAGCACCTGGCCAGGGTTCCCAGCCATGCTTGGCTCAGGGTTGGCTCTTGCTGCAGATGTGCACTGGGGTCCAGGGCCTTCTGGGGGTGCCTGAACCAGGCTGTAAGCACTGGACAGCGGCAGCCCGTGTTCTGCAGCATCAAGTACCCCACATCCCATAGGCACTGGCTTGGGAAGGGCTGGCTGCTTTTTTGAAGAGCCAGGGCCCTCTCCCATCCCTGTTCCTGTTGCACTTGGCAGCCTTGGCATATGGGGGAAGGGCCACAGCAGCAGACCCTGGGATCCCAGCACTGCTCCCACTGGCAGTCAGGGAGGGGGTCCCTTTCCCTCCACTGCATCATCCTATTCTCCCTGGCACTCCTCTCATACCCACCCAGGAAGGTCTGGCTACTGCTGTCCCCAACAAATACATGGAGGTGCAGGCACCAGGTACCCCTGCTGGGTGGTCACGGAAAGTCCCTCCCTCAAAACAGGTGGGCAACACCACTCTCCCCATTCCCCACTTCCTCCCATTCTCTCTTCAGGGCAGGGCCAGCTCAGAGCTGCCCAGGGTCAGAGGGCACATGGGCAAGGCCAGAGGCTGTCCTGAACTTGGTCCTGACCTGGTGTCACCATGAGCCTGCCTCATACCATGGGCCATACCTCCTTCCTGGCTTGGTCTTTGGAGAATTGGGGACAAAAACTCAGACCGTACAGGGATGGTGTCCAGCATGGGAAAAACAGGTGGCAGCTGAGAGAGCTCAGAGTGGGGAGGGAGGGACAGCCAGGTCTCAGGTGTGCCACCCTGTGTCTGCCACAGCCCCCAGGGACCTCTGCCCCCTTCCCCAGCTGGTCAGGGCGTATGCTCTGGGACCCTCTTGTGACTCCCAGAAGGGCCTCCTGTTACGCACAGCGCTCTCCCTCCCTGCCCTCTGGCCTTTAAACTGTAGCCTCAGGGATGAGGCTGGATTTGAGAGTGTGTGACTCTGCTTCTATTCCCCAGTGCTCACACAGGTGCACCACCTTCACACATGACCCAGACAGGCTTGGGTCACTAAACACCAGAGGTGGAGCACACACAGATGCAGGTCACTGGCTGTCCAGTGCAATGACGACACTGGCTCAGAGGCGTGGGGTCCCTGCCTGTGATGCAGAGCCCCCAAGCCTCCTCAATGCCCCTAAGGGCTGGGCTCTGTGGGCTTCCAAAACCTGGAAGCTTCCTTCACAGGCTGGGTTGGAGACCATTGTGCCACTGCATGCTGAAGGCAGAGGACTGGCCTTTTGCCCACTGGCCACCCCACCTGTCCCTCACAGAGTGGGGGTACAGGTGCTCCCTCAGCCTGGTGATGGCGGGGGTGCCATGTTCAGCCTTCAGTCTCCACAGCTTGCTACACACCATGGTACTCAGAGGTTGGGTAGCAGGAATAGCAACAAATACTCCAGGCCCAGGCACGGAGGTGGGCCCACACGAAGTGGAGCCCACAGAATCCCTCTCACCATTGCCTGTGAGTATATGAATAAGGGTGGGAGGCTCCCAGTCTCCAGTATGGAGGCCAGTGGACCAGGCTGCTCCTGGAGCACAGGTAGCCTCAGGGATGAGGCTGGATTTGAGAGTGTGTGGCAGCAGACTTGGCCAAGTAGGCTATTGCTAGGCAACTTGGGGTCAGCCAAGGCCTTCAGGGAGACCCCCTTGGTGTGGACCAGCTCTGGCTGACTAGGGCTCCCAAGGGTGGGCCTCTAATGGCTCCCTGTGGCCCAGAGTCCCTTGCCCCTCTCTACCAAGAGCTGGCCTTGACCATCTTTCTACCAGCTGGGCATGGGGGTGGGCCCAGGTTACCCAGGTCCTGAAGTGTGAGGACCTGGGAACAAGAAGTACCGTTCCCTACCCTCCTGTCTCCCTTGGATGCCCATCTCCAGCCAAGTGGACGGGAGTGGGACAGGAGGTGAGAAGAGGGTGTCCTGCCACCCTGGCACTCACCTGTGAGGATGGCCACACTGTCGAAGCAGCCGTCCAGCTTACTGAGCAGGATGGACAGGAAGCTGTCCGCTGCCAGCACGCTGGCATCCCGGGTGCTCTGGTCATAGACCACCACATCCTGTGGTTCTGTGGCTTCTACCTGGGGGTCAAGAGGGCAGAGGTCAGGGTGCTGTGGGCACCCATGAGGCACCCTATGTCCTGCCATTCCTGTTGCCTCTGGTTCAGGGGATGAGAAAGGTGTCAGTGGGCCAGAGGAAGAGGCTGCTGTCACTCCATGGCCTGAAGAGGAGGGAAGGTGCCCTGCCTGGATGAACAGGAATGCCCACAGCTGGACAGGTACACAGGCCAGGGAAGAAGAGGGGCTAAGGGATAGTGGTGGTTGTCCCCACAGAAGACACAGGAGAGTGACAGGTCTGGGGTACAGGGGTGAGGCCTGGGCTCCCTGGTGGCTGGGGCAAAGGGAAACCAGGGTTTCTGGGTTATCAGTGTGGTGCCTCTGGGTCTGGGCTCTCTTGTACAGCTGATTCCTGAGTCAGTCTGACTCTTCTTCCTGCCAGTTCCTTGACCTAGGAACTGAGGCAGCAGGGGGATCCCACATTGCCAGGTCAGGAGGAGGCAGGACTAGGAGCTGGGGTTCCTGCTGCCCCACCCCCACCCCAGACCAGGCCTGGGGCCAGATGTTGAGCGCTTTTGCTTAGACCAGCTGATGTCCCCACCCCCCAAGCACTCTCAGTCCTTAAGCCAGCTGAGCCACCAACCCCAGCTGGATGATGTCACCGGCAGCCAATGGGATTGCACTCTGGCTGGGGGCTATTAATCATGGATTCCCTTCATTGCAGCCACCATGGAGCCCTTCTAGCCTTGAGTAGGGACTCCCGACAAGACAAGTGGTGGTCCCACCTGGGTCCTCTTATATCGCAGCTCAGAGGGGGGGGGGGACCCTCCCTAGGCCTCTAGGCTGCTGCGTGTCACTGCCCCAACTTAAAGAGGTGGGACCCCTGCACAGGTCACTGGCCCAGACTCCCTCCCCAGTAACTGGGTTTGTTGGTTCTAGGGAGGATGAGTTGTTCCTACCTGCAGAGATATTCCTTGGGGCCACAGAGAAAATTCTGGGGGTGGGGGACACTAGAGATAGGACCATTCCCCCTGCCCTCATAGCAGTCAGTGGCAGACCCGCTGTCCCTGTCCTGTGTCAATCCACATCACCACCTGCCTCTTTCCTCACTCTCTGAGGCCTGTGAGGGGGAACAGCCGGGTGAACCCACCCATCCACTTGATCTGAGTGAGGTTGCAGACAGCGGCCCAGGAGCCTAGTTGGGGCTCAGGGGCAGAGGAGGCGGAACCCCTATCTGAGGGCCCCCATGCACCCCTCCTAGGGAGCTCAGCTGCAGACTCAGGTGGGGGAGTCAGCCCTGGGGCTGGGGCACAGGGTACCTGACTGCGCGCCGTGGGCTGGATGAGCTCTGCGATGGTTACTTTGCCCTGCTGCAGCCGCCGCTTCACCAGCTTGGAGCAGCAGATGTTGACGGAGCTGAGCACGTGCCAGTTGTTGTACTCCACGAAGGAGCGGCTGTCAATGACCAGAGGCCCCCCGGGTCCACCCCGGAGCAGGCTGGCCAGCTTCTTGGCATCCATCACCTTCCTTGGGAGCTGATCCCCGGCCATGGTGGGTCAGTGGGCAGTGGGGAGGGTGACCCCTGAAGTGAGGAGGGTGAGGCGTGCAGAGTGCCCTAGTGCATGGTGCCAGACCTGAGGGAGAAGCAGACCGTCAGCAGTGCCACAGGCCCTGAGGTGGCAGCCAGCAACTCCTGACATGCACCGAGGAGCTCTTCCCCTCGGATGCATCGTCTCACCCCGGGGCAGCAGGCCCTGCACTGTTCAGCTCTGGTGTCAGCGGCTGCTCTGGGTACAGTGAGGCAGAGGAAGGCAGCAGGGGCCCAGGCGGGTCTGGACTGCCCCGAGGGTCCTTTCTCTGGGGCCTGGGATGCACTTGCACTCCTCTCTTCTGGAACCTCTCCCTGGCTGGCCCCTTCATCTACCCATCCCAAGTAAGGCTGGCCCAGATCCTGCCTTCACCCTCTGCCCTCTGCCCAGCTAGCCACCCTCACACCTGCTCTCCCTTCCTTTGGCACAATGCTGGAAGGCCAATCCCTAGAGTTTCATTTCCGGGGGCAGTGCCCTAAGCTGATAATCCTATCTATGGTAGGTGGTGGGGTTGGGGCTGCCTCCACTAGCTAATGGGCTCCTGGAGACAGCAGGCTGGGGCAGACAGGGTGCCTGGATGTGAGGACAGGTACTCCTGTCCCAGTTCTGCAAGGTGAGTTTGACACACACTACCTGCTGTACCAAGGGGTGCCTGGCCCCTGTGGCACGTGGGGCAGAGTACTCTGGGCACAGCAGCACCTGGGGGTCTATGCGCCCCTCACGTGTAGCCTGAAGGTGCAGATCAAGGAGCCTGGGGTCCTCAGCAGAGCCCCTCAGGCTGAGGGGTGTGTGCAGGGAGCAGAGGTGGCTAGCATCTGGGGACCCTGAAAGCCTTTCCTAGGGACCATTCTCCACCTGTCAAGTCCTGTCTCCCTTGTCATCTGTCCTCAAGCCTCACAGCCCCTAAATGGGTGACAAGTCTGCTTTACATATGGGGAAATGGAGCTCAGGGCAGGGGTGAGAACCACCCAAGGTCCCACACAAGGATAGAATCCAGGGCTCTGGGTGCCCTGGAAGGATGTGTCCCCCAGTCCCATGGCAGTCTTTCAGTGGGCGTCTGTACAATATCATATCTTTACCAGCTCAGGAAGCACCCTAGGGCCTGTAGAAGAGGGACACAGTGGCCAAAACCCCTCAACAGGCCCTCAACTCACAGCCATGTGGCGCATTGGGGTGGCACACTTATAGACACTCAGCACATCACAAACACCCCCATGAAGCTAGGGACCACAGTAACAGCTGCCACCGGTTCCATGTCCCCTGGGTCAGCTCCCAGGCCCCTAGGTCAGCTCCCAGGCCAGTGGGTGGGGGCTGTCAGAAGAGCCCCATATAGGAGGTGGCAGTGTAGCAAAGTGGGTGCAGATGACCTTATTAACACAGTCACCACCCCCTGCCCCAGCTGCAGTGGCAGACCATGCCTTTCTCACCTGGGTCCTCCCAGAGGTTCTCTCTTCAGTCCTGACCTTTCCCCTCCCACCCCTGCTGCAGCCTGGTATAGGGGATCACTGGCCTCATTGGGGCCAGGTGGGCAGCCTTATGCTGAGCCACCAAAGGTGTGGGAGGGTGGCTGGGCAGCACAAGGGCAGTGGGGACCTTGAAGTCCCACTCACTGATACCTGTGCTCCACATCTCTTCTGTTTCTCTACTGGGGGAAGGTTAGGGCTGTTGCCCTCCCCTGGGTCACACTAAGCAGTTCAACAGTGACAGTCCCTGCCTGCTGATGGGGGGCCCTGTGTACCGAGGGGGCTTCTGGGGTCTTTGTCTGTTGAGGGGTTTCCTACCTGCTGAGAGATTTTCTACCTGCAGAAGGAGGTCCTGCCTGTTGAGGGGTTTCCTACCTGCAGAGGGAGGTTTCCTGCCTGCTGAGGGGTTTCCTACCTGCAGAGAGGGGTTTCCTACCTGCAGAGAGGGGTCCTGCCTGCTGAGCAGGGTTTTCTACCTGCTGAGAGGGGTTTCCTACCTGCAGAGGGGGGTCCTGCCTGCTGAGCAGGGTTCCTACCTGTTGAGAGGAGTTTCCTACAGGCTGAGAGGGGTTTCCTACCTGCAGAGGGGGATTCCTGCCTGCTGAGGGGTTTCCTACTTGCTGAGAGGAGTTTCCTACCTGCAGAGGGGGGTCCTGCCTGCTGAGCAGGGTTTCTTACCTACTGAGAGGGGGTTCCTACCTGCTGAGGGGGAGTTTTGTCTGCTGAGGGGTTTCCTGCCTGCACAGGGGAGTCCTGCCTGCACAGGGGAGTCCTGCCTGCACAGGGGTTCCTGCCTGCACAGGGGTTCCTGCCTGCACAGGGGAGTCCTGCCTGCACAGGGG
>PVKS010028579.1:0-26294 GCA_004027875.1 Aplodontia rufa
CTTCATATACCCTCCCCCATCCAATCCCCCTCCCTATGCTTCCAAGTATCCTAGAGAGCCATCCCCCTATTACGTTGATAGTCATACAATTTGAAGTTATTGTTAGGTTAGCTGTCTAACCTACTGCTTCCCCATGTACTCTAGCTTCCACATATGAGAGATACAATTTGGCCCTTGAGTCTCTGAGACTGGGATACTTCACTGAGCATAATTCTTTCCATCTCCATCCATTTGTCTGCAAAAGCCATAATATCATCTTCTCTAATAGGCTGGGGGTTTTTTAATGAGGAAGTGCCAGGTCACAATATAAGGAATTTGGTCAGGGTGGCCTGGTGAACCACAGACTTTAGCCTGAATTGAACAAATGGGAGACAGGTTAACAGAGCCTTCAGAGGGCCAGCCCACACCAGAAGTAAACCATTCCAGTGAACAAAGAGAGTTCAGTTTGCCAGGGTAGATTTTATCTATGGATTGGGCTGCCTTTTACTTGAAATCTGAAAAATAAAGCTCAATTAGGTCTAGAGGAGTGTTAGATGTGTTAGGAGGACAGAAAAGACTATAAGAGAATACAGAATACAAAATGAAAGTACACACAAAACAAAGTACAACAGTAGAGGATGGCTGCTTGGCAAAAGAATTGACAATATGATCTCTGTCCAGCCACTCCAAATGGAGGTACCCAACCTCCCTCCAGCCACTCCGAAGGGAGGCATCTTTAAATGGAGCTACAGAAAAACCGGATTCCCACTCAGCCACTCTGAGCTAGACCAGAGGGAGCTTGGAGTGTCCTTGAGCTCCCTTGACTCTGAGACCAATACTGCATCCAGCTCTCACGAGTCTACTGAAAAATGCACACACCAGGAAAAACTTACCTCTGGAGGCTTGCAGAGATTTTTGTCAGGGACCAAGTGGCACCAGGGATAAGGAGGTTTAAACATGCAGACAACCTCCAAGTCTAAGCAGCTTGTCTGGGGTCATCACATGATTGACATCCCGGATGAGCCCCCAGGAATGTTGTGGGGTCTGGTTATCAATGCATAATGAGGCCACCAGAGACCAAGAAAAAGAAAGAAAAAAAAGTTTATTTGGGGGAAAGAGAAGGAACAGAAAAGGGAAGAAACAGACTGGTGCACCAGGGCCACTGCTCCAAAGCAAAGTTCAGGGAGAGCAGCAGCCCTGAGTGACTCAAGCAGGCTGCTTTTAAGGGAAAATTTTGGCAGGCTTACAAACAGACTTTCAAAAGGGGTCTTTCTCCAAGAGGTACGATTAGCAAGGTTCAGTTTATCTATTTCAAGTTTTACCTAGCGGCTTAGCAGGGCAGGCTAGGCAGACAGCTAAACTATCCATATCTGAATCTGGAAGCTTGTGGGGACCTCTAGAGGGATGCTTCCCAGAGATAATGACCTTGACTATGAGCACATTATTTTATCTTGGGTATTTCTGTCCATTCAACACAACTCAATCTTAATTAAATATATTTGTTTTATATCAGGGGGTCTCTATCCTTTTACAAAGGCACTCAGGACATGACAGATAGGACCCCATTTGGAACAGCCTCTTCTCAGGATCATCCAGGGGTGGTTCCTGCCTGGAACAGCCCTGCCTAGCTGATGCCCTGCAATCTGGTAGATTCAGATTTGCAGCCTTGAGCATGAAACCAAAAGGTCGAGCAAAGCAAGGACCTAGACAGAAATAGCATCTGGAAGAAGGTGATCATCAAAGAGTTGGGGACTGATCTGATCCTTTGACTTCCAAGGAAAAACCACCTGGAGAACTGCCTGCTTTCCCTGCAGGAAATCTCAATTCAGAGATCCAGAAGAAACTCTTCAAAAATGAAGAATCAAACAAGGAGAGGCTCACCTCAAAACCAAAACTCCCCTAAAATGGATGCCACAGATAGGGATTAAGCTATAAACCTTGAAATTATTATCAATGACCTGATTACCAAGGGAAAATATAGGAAGGGAGAAATTCAAACTATCCCTTTTTGGTGGTGGCATGGTCCTATATCTGGAAGATCCAAAAAAGTCCACCAGAAAACTGCTAGAGCTAATAAACAGATTTGATAAAGTAGCAGCCTACAAGATCAACACCTATAAATTAATAGCTTTCCTATATGCCAACAATAACAGGGAAGAAGAAGAAATTAGGAAATCAGTCCCATTCACAAAATCCTCTAAAAGAATAAAATACTTGGGAATTAATCTGACAAGAAAAGTAAAAGATCTCTACAAGGAAAATTATCAGACACTGAAAACAGAAATTTCAGAAGACCTGAGAAGATGGAAAGATGTTTTGTGCTCTTGGTTTGGCAGAATTAATATAATTAAAATGGCCATTCTGCCAAAAGCACTATACAGATTGAATGTAATCCCTATCAAGATACTAATGTCATTCTTTAAAAATATAGAAAAAAGTAATTCTCAAAGTCATTTGGAGCAATAAGAAACCCAGAATAGCCAAAACATTACTAAGCAAGAAAGATGAAACAGGTGGTTTTGCAATACCAGACATAAAATACTATAGTGTTGTAGTACTAAAGACAGCATGGTACTGGTATCAAAATAGGAATGAAAACCAATGGAATAGAATAGAAGACTCTGAGACAAACCCACAAATCTTTAAACATTTGATCTTTGACAAAGGTGGTTAAAATATAACATGAAGGAGAGAGACAGCCTAGTCAACAAATGGTGCTGGAAAACTGGACAGCCACTTGCAGAAAACTGAAATTAGATCCTTATCTCTAACCTTGAACGAAAATCAAATGCAAATGGATCAAGGAATTAGGAATTAAACCAATTACCATACAACTGCTAGAAGAAAAATTAGGACCAACACTCCAGCATATGGGAGTTGGCAATGACTTCCTCAACAAGACTCCTAAAGTGAAAGAATTAAAGTAAATAATCAATGAGTGGGATGCCATTAAACTAAAAAGTTTCTGTGCAGCCAAGAAAATAGTCAAAAAACAGTCAAGAGGTCACCTACAGAATGGGAGAGAATCATGGCATGTGATCCCTCTGACAGTGGACTAATATCCAAAATTTACAAAGAACTCGAAAAACTCAATAACAAAAACACAAAAAATCCAATCAATAAATGGGCCAGAGAGTTAAACAGAAACTTCTCAACAGAGGACGTTGAGCAAGCCAATGAGTACATGAGAAAGTGTTCTAAATCACTGGCAATCAGAGAAATGCAAATCAAAACTACATTAAAATTTTACCTCACTCCAGTCACTGGCCAAGGTGAACAATAGAAACAATAACAAATGCTGAAGGGATTGTGGGGAGATTGGAACACTAGCACACTGTTGGTGAAATTGCAGACTGGTAAACCGCTCTGGAAAGCAGTATGGAGACTCCTCAAAAAATTGGGGTTGGAGCTACCATATGACCCAACTATCCCTCTTCTGGATATTTTCCCAGAGGAGTTAGAATCAGCACATTACAGTGACACAGCAAAATCTATGTTCATAGCAGCTCAAATGACAATAGCTAAATTATGGGACCAACCCAGATGCCCTTCACTGGATGAATAGATCCAAAAGTTCTGAGATACACACACACACACACACACACACACACACACACACAATGGTATTCTATTCAGCTATTAGAAATAGTGATATTGCATTCATTGAAGGTAGATGGATGGCAATGGAAGAAATCATGCTGAGCAATGTTAGCCAAACCCAGAGAGTCAAGGGTCGAATGGTTTTCCTCATTCATGGAGGCTGGATCTAAACCCAGGCTTGGGAATAAGGTAGACAAACTCATGTATTAGATCCATAGAACAAAAGTGCCAAATGTTAATATTTATGAGATACAGTTGCAATATACTTCATAAGATATTTGAACAAGCTATGCTGCATACCTGTACACAAACATATTGCAGTAATAAAAATATAAATTCAAAAAATCTATTTGCTCCTTTAGGTTTCTAAAGATGACTGGTATTACTAGAGTCCACATTGGGATACAGAGGAATTTGGACCTGAAGTGGAACAGTTTACTACATCTGAGTAAATCCAATGACTATCGTACACATACATACTTTTGGGTACGTAGAAGTATTTTGATTGATGCACCTGCACTGTGCACTTGCAAGGTCCAAGAGCATACATACACTTAAAGGTTTTTATGTGTGCTGTCATATCACCTTTCTAAAATGACTCTGTGAATTTATCTTTTCATCACCAAGGCTTAAGAGTATGCACATTCCCACAACTTGTCTTTTAAAATTTTTGCCAATTTAATAGTGAGGGGGCATGATATATATTTGATATATAATCAAGTTTATAATTATTCATTGTTGGATGTACTTTAACTGTTTCAGTGGTTTACTTTCTGATTAGGAAAATTTAAAAATTTCCTGTATTTTTTCCTTGTGTTAAGTTTTTGGGTAGAAATTTTTATCTTCAACTGACTGCAGTTTACTTCTGAATATGAAACCAGGTAGGGGAAATGTGACAGGATTAATTTTCCTTGGGGATATAAAAATGAGTCTGTGTATGTACACACACAGGGTTGGCTCATGACTCAACCATATGAATCCCTTTTGCTCACTGTGGCTTTTTTGTTCACTGTGAAACTTTATAGTGTCAGAACTTTCAATTCTGTTTAATCTGGGAACAGACACTGGAGTCAGATTTTAAGAAGAGGATTGGAAGTAGCTGCTGACTCCTATATGCTGTAGTGTTGACCCTACTTCTTTTTCTAGTAAGTTTAAAGCATATAGGAGTCGGCAGCTACTTCCTTAACAAAACCCCTATGGTGCATGCTGTAAAATCAAGAATAAATGAATGGCATGCAATTAAACTAAAAAGTTTCTGCACAGCCAAAGATCTACTCAAGAGCATCAAGAGAAAACCTACAGAATGGGAGAAAACTTTTGCCTGCTACACCTTGGACAGAGGGCTAATATCCAGAATATACAGGGAACTAAAGAAACTAAAGTCCAAAATTACAAATAATCCAATCAATAAATGGGCTAAAGAACTCAAAAGGAATTTCTCTCCAGTCGAAGTCCAGAAAGCCCATAAATATATGAAAAAATGTTCTACATCATTAGCTATAAGGGAAATGCAAATCAAAACTTCCATGAGATACCACCTCACTCCTGTTAGAGTGGCAAAAATGAAGACTACTAACGACGACAGATGCTGGAGGGGCTGTGGGAAAAGAGGAACACTTCTACACTGCTGGTGGGACTGCAAACTGGTTCAGCCACTATGGAAAGCTATATGGAGAATCCTCAAAAAATTAAGGATGGAACCACCTTACGACCCAGCTATCCCACTCTTGGGTATTTTCCCAAAAGAGTTAGAATCAGCATATTATAGTGATGTGGCTTCCTCAATGTTTATAGCAGCTCAATTTACTATAGCTAGACTATGGAACCAACCCAGATGCCCCTTTCTCGACGAGTGGTTGCAAAAACTTTGGTACACATATACAGTGGAATACTACTCAGCCATTAGAGAAGATGATATTATGGCTTTTGATATCAAATGGATGGAGATGGAAAGAATTATGCTAAGTGAAGTATCCCAATCTCAGAGACTAAAGGGCCGAATGGTTTCTCTTATCTGTGGATGCTAGAATACATGGGGAAGCAGTAGGGTAGACGGCTAACCTAACAATAACTTCAAATTGTGTGACTCTCAGAGTAATAGGGGAATGGCTCCCTAGGATACTTGGAGGCTTAGGGAGGGGGATGGGGAGGGGGGGAGAGTATATGAAGAACTCCTAGGAGACCGGAGAGTGGGGATATGGGTGAACCATTCCAGAAGCAGATGTCATTCCTCCATGAGATACCCATTTAATGCAAAAATTCTTCTGGGGGAAACAGCAACAAGTGAAACCCAAGGTGATCATCCATGTTTTGGCATTACCCCTGGATAACAAAGTATATATACATTGATTACTGTTGGTTTGGTTTGATAATGTCCTCAATTGTATCTCTATATACTTCTAATAAAATAAAAAAAATTAAAAAAAAAGAAGAGGATTAGGCATGTATCTCAGTGGTTAAATTGCCAAGGCTCTGGGTTTGATCCCCAGCCCTGGGAAAGAAAAAGAGCAAGGGGCATGGGGAGGAGGGAAATGAAATTGTTTGCTAAGCTTTAATTACTTAGATGTTGATGATAATGATAGTAATAACAGCTAAAATACCTTTAAATTATAGCAATATTATAAAACATAGGAAATTATGAAACATACTGTAAAGATACTGGTAACTGCTTCTAAGTTTTAAGTGACATAGCTCTCATAACTCATGCATTTTCACTGCAAGTTATAGATATGCAATCTCATTTTTCAATTAGAATTATTGCTAAAATTGCTAAAGATCATCTGCAGTTATCACAAAGAACTCCATTATCTCATTATACATCATGATGTAGCTCACTTCATTTTAATACCTCTTAATTTTATTAGAGAGGAAAAATGTTCATTTTTTTATTAGAAGAAATAATTGGAATATTTCTTGCTTTTGGATTATTTTATGATATCATTTTATGGATTTTTAAAAAGACCTTCTTTAATCTGAAATATTAACTTTCTTGCAAAAACACATCCTCAATATATTGACTGTTTCTACCTTCAGTTTCTCTCTTGTTTATGAAGGAATTGGAGTGAGAATCTTCCCAAATTCTTCACTTTTCCCTTAAAATTTACAATTATTTCCTCTATACCTATTTCAATGGCATTTTAAGATTTTCACAGGAAATGTAAGATTAGCTTCTTATCCTACCAAATAGAAAGGATACTATTATCAAAGACTACTAGGGTTATTTCAAAGGAACTTAGTTGTCAACTTTAAAGGGTTTATATTGGCAAAAGATAGGACAACTTGAGTTTAATAAAGATAAGAAATGCATTTTATTTAAACATATTCCATATGTTCAAATTCATGAGTTCATAATGATATCTTTTTGAAATTTGGATTGTTCACTTTATTTTTTTATTCAGAAATTTATTTGTTGAACAATCAAACAAGCTTCTAATGAAATAATATATATATAAATTCTGAAAATTAGATTTACCCCCAAGATCCCCCCCAATTACCCACCCTTATATCTTCCCCCCTTCCCAATACATCTCTACAAATGCCTTAGGTTGTGTGACAATAAACTTTATCCAGATTTAAAACATGATAATAGACTTTATTTTTAATGGACAAAATCATAAGCATTTATTGTGCACAACATGCCATTTTGAAAAAAAATATATATATATATTAGAATGATTTCAAAGACATCTTTTTTTAATTTTTTTATTGGGACACAAAAACTTTTATTGCTTTTTGGACTTTTTATTTTTTTAATTAGTGCATTATAATTGTACATAATGGTGGGATTTTTGTCACATATTCATAGATGCATACAATACAGCAATACAGTTTGGTCAATATCCCCCCCCCCACCTCCCTTCTCCCATCCCCCGATTCCTTGCCTCTCTTATGGGTTCTATATTTTTCCTAAAATACCCAGGTACAGTGATATAATTTTTATACCTATGAAGAACATTTTTTATATATGACTATAGTATATATAGTGACATACTTATAAATGCTTGGAATGTACCTTGCATTATCTGTTCCAACATTTCCCCTTTTCCTCCCTTCCTTATCATCCTCTGGGAAAATATCCAGAAGAGGCATAGCTAGGTCATATGTCAAAGACATCTTTAGGTGATTCTTTTATATTAAGTCCTTCCAAAATCTTTCAACTTTGTTTTTATATAAAAACTGAAATGCTTTTTTCATGTTTATATTTTCATTAGTTCATGTAATATATTACTAAAATCGATCATTGTAATAATAAAGCTAGCATAGTATATTTGAGAATATATCACCATGTGTCTGAATAAGCATATAACACAAATATTAGCAAAAGTATGTAAGGATGGGACTGGAGCAGTGGCTCAGCGGTTATGGCACTTGCCCCACATGCACAAGTATGCAGGTTCAAACCCCAGCACCAGGTACACAATGAAGTGTCATAGCAATGAAAGCCATATGAAAAACTAAATAAAATTTGTTCTCTCACTCTCTTACTGTCCCTCTTTTTTTTTGTTTAAAAGTATGTAGGGATAGTAGAGATGATGATTACCTACAAGAATTTGATATTTCACTGGCTGAATTTTCTGGAATAGATAATATTATTTTATCTGATAAACCTTTAAGTTTTACTGTAATTCATTTAAATTTTATATAATGAAAATGATATTCCAGTGAAATCATTTTAAAATAATAACAATTTTAGATTTCATACTTATGCCAAAATTTATTCTTTGAAGCAGCTCCTCATGTGACACAGGATTATCTTTTTTTAGAATTTTACCATCACAAGATAGAGCAAAATTCAGGACCACAAGTATAGTCTTAAATTATGATCATTGGCTGCTTTGTAAAATCTTTTTTTTTACATTATTGGTGCATTTCAGTTTTATATAATGAAGGGATTTGTTGTAACACATTCATACATGCACACATTATATCCATATATTTTGGTCCAAGTTCCTCCACTTTCCCCCTCTCCCCAGTCTCTTTCCTCCACTGATACCCACCCCCCTGATTATATATATAAATATATATATATTTGTGTATGTATATGTATGTGCATGTATATGTGTGTGTGTATACACATACCATTTTATATGTAATTTGCTGTTTATATATATGCATATATAAAATTATCACTCTTTTTCTATAACTATATCTTTTATGTCTCTCTCTCTCTCTATATATAATTATCTCCCATTCTATGGTTCTCCTTTGATAGTTTTCACCAATTCCTTGGCTAAACAAAAAACTTTTTAGTTCAATGGTATCCCACTCCTTGATTCTTGACTTTAATTCTTTTGCTTTAGGAGTCTTGTTGAGAAAGTTATTGCCAACTCCCATATGTTGGAGTGTTGGTCCTAATTTTTCTTCTAGCGGTTGTATGGTAGCTGGTTTAGTTCCTAGTTCCTTGATCCATTTTAATTTGATTTTTGTGCAGGGTGAGTGATAATTTCAACTTCCTGCAAAAGCATTTTCAGTTTGTTCAGCACCATTTGTTGAACAGGCTACCATTCATCCATGCTAAATTTTGACCCCCTTTGTCAAAGATCAGATATTTAAAGATTTATTGGTTTGTCTTCGGAGTCTTCTGTTATATTCTATTGGTCTTCGTTCCTATTTTGATACCAGTACTTTGCTGTTTTTGTTACTGTAGCTCTATAATATAATTTTAGATCTGGTATTGCAAAACCACCTGTTTCATCTTTCTTGCTTAGTAATGTTTCAGCTATTCTGGGTTTCTTGTTGTTCCAAATGAATTTGAGAATTACTTTTCCTATATTTGTAAAGAATGACATTGATATCTTGATGGGGATTGCATTTAATCTGTATAGTGCTTTTGGCAGAATGGCCATTTTAATTATATTAAATCTGCCTAATCAAGAACGTGGAACATCTTTCCATCTTCTCATATCCTCTTCAATTTCTTTCTTCAATGCTCAATAATTTTCATTGTAGATCTCTTTTACTTCTCTTGTTAGATTAATTCCCAAGTATTTTAGTTTTTTTGAGGATATTGTGAATGGGATTGATTTCCTGATTTCTTCTGCTGCTCTTATTCTTGTATAGGAAAGCGATTTGTTTATGGATATTGATCTTGTAGCCTGTCCCTTTGTTAAACCTTTTTATAAGCTCAAGCAATTTTCTGGTGGAGTTTTTTGGGTATTCCAGATATGGGATCATGTCATCAGCAAAAAGGGATAGTTTGACTTCCTCTCTTCCTATTATTATCCCTTTGGTTTCCTTCTCTTGCCTCATTGCTCCAGCTAGGTTGTGAGCAGTGTGTTGAATAAAAGTGGTAAAAGTGGGCAGCCTAATCTTATTCCCAAGTGTAGTGGAAATTCTTTCAGCTTTCTCCATTTAATATGATACTAGTGGAGTGTTTGTCATATATGGCCTTTATATAGTTAGATAAGTTCCTTTGATCCCTATTTTCTCTAGAGTTTTGAGCATGTGTTTTGGATTTTATTGAAGGCCTCTTGTGCATCAATTGTGATGATCATGTGGTTTTTGTCCTTAATTCTGTTTAAGTGATGAATCACATTTATTGATTTGCATATGTTGAACCAACCTTGCATCAAGCCAACTTGATGGTGATGAATTATCTTCTTGATGTGTTTTTAAGTGCAGTTTGCTAGAACTTTATTGAGGATTTTTGTGTCAATATTCGTGAGGGATATTGGTCTGTCATTTTCTTTTTTTGATGTTTCTTTGTTGGGTTTTGATATCAGAGTTATGGTTGCCTCACAAAAAGTGGGAGAGTTCCCTCCATTCCAATTTCTTGGACTATTTTAATAAGGAGAGGTGTTAGCTCCTCTTCATAGGTGTGGTGAAACTCAGGTTGGAATCCATCAGGTGCTGGCTTTTTCTTCTTTGGAAGGCTTTTAATTCCTATCTTGATTTCAGTGTCTGTTTAGGCTTTCAGTATCCTCTTGCATCAATTTGGTTATGTTGTATATGTCTAGAAAATTTTCCACGTCTTCAGATAATCTAGTTTAGAAGAGTATAATTTTCAAAATAAGTTCTGATAATCTGTTGATTATCTTTCGGGTCAGTGGTAATCACTCCCTTTTCATTGGTGATTTTGCTAATTTGCATCAATTCCTTCCTTCTTTTAGTGTGATTATAAGAGGTCAGTCAATTTGATTTAGTTTTTCAAAGAATAAGCTCTTTGTTTCATCAATTTTTTAATATTTTTTTCTTCTCAATTTTACTGATTTAAGCTCTGATCTTGATTATTTCCCTTCTTCTGTTGGCTTTGGAATTAAATTTTTCTTCATTTTGCAGGGATTTGAGTTTAAGTGTAAGCTTATTTACTAGAGATCTCTCCTGATTTTTAATGTAGGCACTCAGTCCTATAAATCATAATCTAGGGCAAACATAGATATGTAGCGAGAGGAGGCAGGAGGGGATAGTTGGGGGAGTGGAGAGGGAGGGAGAATAGGGAGGAATCTAGGGAGACAATCAGAATGTAGCATACTCTTTACCCCCCTGAGAATCCAAATAATACTTATGCAATCATTTAATTCTGGAAAGTTTATAACCTACAGATTTTTATTGTTTGTAGGGGCAAAATATAGAAGATTCAAGAGGCTGAGGTGTGGGCAATGTGGGGATAATTGTGGTTTAAGAATATACGCATATCATATTGTTAGTTTATATGCATTTATGATTGTACAATAACTCAACTCCTTAACAAAATTTTTTAAAAAAGAATGCTTTTATGCTGTCTCAAAGCTTTCAATATGTTTTGTCTTCATTCTCATTTTCTTCCAAAATTTCTTGATTTGAGCTCTTCTGTTTTCTTTGGTCCATTCTTCATTTAAAATGGTATTATTCAGTCTCCATGTATGTGTTTTCTGTTATCATTTTTGCTGTTAATTGCTAAGGTCATAGCATCATGGTCTGATAGAATACATGGAACAATATCTACTTATTTATATTTTTGAGATTTCCTTTATGAACTGTAATATGATCTATTGTGGAGAAGGGTCCGTGTACTGCTGAGAAGAAGGTATACTCAGCCAATTTGTAGTGGAATATTCTACAAATATCTGTTAAGTCCATTTGATTGATGTAGTTGTTTAGGCTGAAGATCTCTTTATTGTTTTTTTTTTTGCTTGATAATCTGTCTATTGGTGATAGAGGAATATTAAAGTCTCCCAGTATTATTGTTTTGAGGTCCACAAGTGGTTTTATGCCATGGAGTAATTTTTCTACAAAGTTGAGAACATTGGTGCTTGGAGAGTATATATTTACTATGGTTATATCTTCCTGTTGTGTTGTTCCTTTTACTAGGATGTAGTGACATTCTTTATCTCTTCTGATTAGTTTATGTTTGAAGTCCACTTTCTCAGATATAAGGATTGCAACACCAGCTTGCTTTCTTGGGGTGTAAACCTGGTAGATTTTTTCCCATCATTTCTCCCTCAATCTGTACATGTCTTTGGCTGTAAGATGGGTCTCCTGCAAACAGCATATTGTTGGATTTTTTTTTTAAAGAGAGATAGGGACAGAGAGAGAGAGAGAGAAAGAAAAAGAGAGAACCAATTTTATTTTGTTTTCCACGTGGCTTTTGTTGCTCTGACACTTCATTGTGTACATGGTAGTAGAGGTTGAACCATATCCTTGTGCATGCCAGGCAAGTGCCGTAATCACTGAGCCACTGCTCCAGCCCCTGGATTTTGTTTTTTGAGCCAATACACTATCTGTGTCTTTTGATTGGTGCATTGAGACTATTCACATTCAGTGTTAGGATAATAATTTTGTTGTGGTTCATAGTCATCGTGTTTTATTAGTAAGTTATGTGCTGTCTTGGTTGAGAGCATGTACTTTTATTGAATTTCCTCTCTTTGTAGGTTTTTTTTTAATAAAGAGAGAGGGACAGTGAGAGAAACAGAGAAAGAGAGAAACAACTTTATTTAGTTTTTCACATGGCCTTCGTTTCTCTAACACTTAGCTGTGTATGTGGTGCTGGGATTTGAACCCGGGTCCTCATGCTTTCAAGGCAAGCGCTGAAACCACTGAGCCACCACTCCAGCCCTCTTTGTAGGGTTTGAGGAGTGTTTGCTTGCTCTTCTCTCTGGAGTTTATCTTTGCACATTCTTTGTAATTCTGTTTTTCAGTTCATGAATGCTGCAGGTTTGATCTTACCATGAAATATTCTTATTTCCCCATTAAGTTTGCAGTTGAGTTTTGCTGGGTATAATATTCTTGGCTGCAAGTTGTGGTCATTCAGACATTGAAAGATCTCCTTCCAGCATCTTCTTGCTTCTAGAGTTTGAGCTGGAAAGTCAGATCAGAGGTGATCCTTATTGTTTTGCTTCTGAAAGTGATTTGGTGTATCTCTCTTGCAGCTTTTAATATTCTTTCCTTTATTTATCTGTTATGCATTTTGAATGTGATGTGTCTTGGTGAGCTTCTCATTTAATTAGGCCTATTGGGTGTCTTATATGCTTCCTAGACAAGCATTTTTGACTCTATTATGATATAGGAAAACTTTTCTTTAACTATTTCATTGAGAATGTTCTTTATTCCATTCATTTACGTTTCAATTTCTTCCTGTATCCCAATTACTCTTAGATTGTTTCCCAGACATTTTGAAAAGTCTACTTGTGTTCTGTGTGGTTTTTTTCTTTTCTGTCATCAATGTGTTCAAGCTTACTCAGCCTGTCTTCGTTATTGGAAGTTCTCTCTTCAAGGCCTGAGGTTCTATTTTCTACAGAAATTAATCTGTTATTACTTCTTCCACTGAGCCTTTGATTTGGTTGACTGAAGATTTCAATTCTAAAACTTCTTTTTTCAGTGCATCCATTTCTTTGTTAAAGAAGTTTTCCCCTTCTATAACTGTTGTAATGGTAGTTCCCTCCTAGGAGAGGAATTGTGGTGGTTAGACCCACATTCAGGAACAACTATATTTAATTATTGATTGATTCTGTGGATGACTTCAAAGCAAATAACCTAAATCTAGAATGACAATCACAGCAGAAATGTTTTCCAGTATTAATGAAAAAAAATGGAATGCTTCATGAATTTGTATATCATCCTTGAGACTTGCTAATGCTAATCATCTTTGTATCATTCTAATTTTAGAATATATGCTGCTAAAGTGAGTACAGTAACTTAGTTTTTAAAGGTTTTTTTCCAAGTATTTCTTGGATTATAAAAGTAATGCAGGCTTATTGTAAAGTATGTAGGTATGAAGAAAACAGAAAATACAATATGAGCTTCCCCAAATATTTCCTGTTTATAAATATTCTGTATTGGCGATACAGATTTTTCTTTTTTCTTGTCTTAACCATTTTTAAGTGTACAATTTAGTGGTGTTGAGTATAATTGTAATGTTGCAAAATAGGTTTCTGGAAAGCTTTAATTTTACAAATATGAAAATTTATATTCTTTAAACAATTACTCCTTTCCCCCCCTCTTTCTCCCAGTCCTTGTAAACTACCATTCTATTTTCTGTTTCTAGGATATTGAGTACTTTAAATATCTGCTTTTAGGTGGTCTTATACAGATTTTTTTCTTACTTTATATTTCACTTAGCAAAACATTATTAATGTTTATGCATATTCTGGCATATATTGGAAATTAATTCCTTTTAAGAATGAATATATTTCATTGTATGTAAATATGTAAAAAGCACATTTAAAAAATCTATTCATCTATTAATAAACTTTTGAGTGCTTTTACTATGTGGCTATTTTGCACACAAAATGATAGGTGTGCAAATACCTTTCCAAAACTTTACTTTCAATTTTTTTTTTTTTTTTTTTTTTTTTTTTTTTTTTTTTTGCTGTGGGGGATTGAACCCAGTGTTGCTCAATGACTGAGCTACATTTTTAGCTCTTTTTATATTTTTTTTGCAACAGGGTCTTGCTAAGCTTCTTAGAGCCTTGTTGAGTTTTTGAGACTGGCTTTGAACCTGTGATTGTCTTGCCTCAGCCTCCCCAATTACTGAGATTACAGTGCTGCTCTGCCTGGCTATATTAATTTTTTTGAAAATACAGTTGGACCTCTATATTGATGTATTCTACATTCATGTATTCAACAAACTGTGTATAGAAAATATTAGGAATTTTTTTCTAGAAAGTTCCAAACAAAACAAATAAATTTGCTGCACGCTAAGCACTTTGCTAAATCTAGATGAATGAAGTAAAGTATAGGCATATGTGCTGTAGCCTCCTGCCACATTACAGAGCCTCAATCTCTCTTCAGAACCTTTTTTTCCAGCATTATTCACCTTATATTTGTTTGTGTAGTACGTAATTAAGACTATGGAGGTTATGTCCAAACTGAACGTATGCAGGCATTTTTCCTTGTTGTTATTTCTTGAACAAAATAGTTTTTAACTATTTGCACGAAATTTACACTGTATTAGTTATTTTGAGTAACCTAGAGATGATTTGAAAGCTACAGGATAATTTGCATAGATTATGAGCAAATACCATATCATTTTATATAAGGAAATTGAGCAACCATAGATTTTGATATCTGCATGAGCTCTGGGTTCAATCACTATGGGTACTGAGGAATATCCCTGTGCACAGAGGAAGTGGGAGTCATCCTGACAGAAATGTGATAGCTCATAATGATTTTGGTTTGCATTTTTCTAATAATTAGTAATTATAGGCATCTTATTACATGGTTGTTAGATATTTATACAACATCTTCAAAGGGTTACTGAAATCCTTTGCCCATTTATGAAATCAGTGTATTTAATTTGTTGTTGAGTGTTGAGTTGTAGGAGTTCTTTATACACTATGGACAGTAACCCTTTATCAGATATAAGATTTGTAAATATTTTATCCTATTCCATAGCTTGTATTTTTATAGTCTTGACTGTATCTCTTGATGTCTGGAAGTTTTTTATATTTGATGGTATTTTATTCATCTATTTTGTTTTTATTGCCTGTGCTTTTCATGTCATATTCCAGAATTCACTGCCAACTCCAATACCATGAAAATTTCCACTTTTTTTTCTTCTAGAAGTTTTATAGTTTTAGGTCTCATCTTTTCATCTTTAAATTTATTTTGACTTAATTTATGTATATGGTAAAACAAAGATGAAATTTCATTCTTTTTCATACGATATCCAGTTTCTCAACTTCTTTTTGTTGCAAAGTCAGTCCTATTTAGTCTTCTTAACACTCTGTTAAAGGTCATTTGGCCATATACATGAGGGCTTGAGGGTATATTTCTGGGCTTTCTATTCTATTCCATTGGCTTATTTGTCTGTTTATGCCAGTACCACCCTGTTTTTATAAGCACTTTACAATATGTTTTGTCATGAAGTACAGGTTCTTAAACTTTGTCCTTTTTTTCAAAGAAAGAGTATTTGATTTATTT
Source organism: Aplodontia rufa (assembly GCA_004027875.1). NCBI lineage: Eukaryota > Metazoa > Chordata > Mammalia > Rodentia > Aplodontiidae > Aplodontia > Aplodontia rufa. The sequence continues at coordinate 15,919 of PVKS010028579.1, forward strand.
TTTTTCTTTAACTTTTTTTATTGGTTCTTTTGAGGCATCTGTAGCATAAGATTATACAATGATATGATTATAAAAGCATGGAGCTTGACTTGATGTAATTCAGTCTCCTGTTTTCTCTTTTTCCTCCCTTCCTTCCATCCCCTGATTTTTCAAAGAAGTGCAAAGTTGGCAATTTGGGTGTTTCATGAGATTCCATATGAATTTTAGAATTGACTTTTCTTTTAGAAGTGATATTTTGCTATACATTTTGTTTCACATTTTTCATTAAAATCTACATCTGAAATAACTTCCCAAGTCATCATAAATATGTACTTTTAGAAATATATTATTTTAAATGGTTACACTGTACATATTATAAGTAATAACCATATACTGATGATATCAGTTTTTTGATTTTCTAATAATTACTTCAATGAGTACCCTTGTCTTTGAGGAATAGTCTATAAATTACTAAGTGTGGAAATATTGGTTCAAAAGGTCAATACTACGATGTAAGTTCCACAAGGGAAGAATATCATTTGCTGTATTCCCAGTGTCAGAACAATACCTCATGTGTATTATGTATTAGGTGCTATATAAATATTCATGTAATGATTAACAGGAGATACACACACACACACATATACATACATAAATACATACCTTTATATGGCTGAGTCTTAAGAAATGAGAAGACAATTGTTTAATAGACTACGGCAAACACAGATCAGTGTCCTTTTACCTAACCATCCACAAACTAGGAGTGATTCTTTAATATGCAAGTTGAAAACTGCTGCAGGGGGCTCATGGGAAGGGACTGTATGCTTTCCTAATAAAAGGAGAGAGTTTCAGTGGGTATAGCATTGAATGTTCTTTCTTGTTCTTCCTGCATGAGAAATAGATGTGCTGCCTGAAATTTCAATCAATGTCTTCAGATGGTGAAGCAACAAGCATGAGGATGAACGTTTGCTATCTAAGCAAATTCAAAAGGTACAACGTGTGTAGGTCCTTGCCAGCATTATTGGGCTGTTGCATCAACCTTGGAATATTGACCTATGGACTTCCCTATTTGTTTAAGCAACTCTTAGTTGCCTTTCTGTTATTTATTGCCAGAGGAATTTCCAGCTGACTCACAAACAGATGCCAAGTATATTTTGGAGAGATAAATTAGAGTGACCAAATACACAGGATTATGAAATAACATGTGGTGGTAAATCTGCAACTAAAGAAAGGAGTTCATAGTCACTGGGATTTAGGAATAGAGGGATTGGGGAGAGAGAGAGATGAAGATATGGAGCCTTTTGCACCATAATGAAGAATCGGATTTAGTGTAGGCAGCTGTTTAGGTATAGGAGAAACATGTTAACTCTGGCAGGAATGTGGCACATGCCTTGAGAAAGGCAATGTAGGAGGCAGTGAGATAATTCAGGGGACTATTTCAATGCTCAGATGAAATAAAATGAGGGTCCCAAACTAGTTGGAACTAGTAGGGAGAGGGAGAAAGTATGGATTTGAGGTGTATTTTCCATGACAAATTATATTTTAATATTAATCAGTATATTGGACAAATTATATTAATGTATTTTATAACATCTAAGACACCACAAATATAAAGGACATGCCTATCAAATTATTATTTAAAGAAGAAAATCCCATCTAATTAAATTAATTTATACTGATTGAAAAACACATCCAGATTTCAAAGATGTGAAAAGATGTGTATCTTAGAATTGACAAAAACTGGTAATACATAATATTTGCAGATATTATTCCAGGCATCATGATACCTTGGCCCTTTCACTTAATACTTTCAAAATTTTGTAAAATAGGTATGGACTTTTATTTTCCATGTTAGACGTGGTTAAGTAGAGGATGACTCTAGGTTTTTCATTAGGACAAATCCATGGATAGTCTTGCTAATTAAGGACACATGTAGGGAAAGTAGCAGGATTATTCTTAGACATTCTGAATTTGAGGTTCTTTTCAGATATTTAATGAAGGTATTGAGTAGAGAGTTGGACATAACATTCAGAAGTTAAAGAAAAGAGATTCAGGGGCTGGAGTGGTGGCTTAGCAGTTACAGTGCTTGCCTGGCATGCGCAAGGACCCGGGTTCAAACCCCAGTACCACGTACACAAAGAAGTGTCAGAGTAACGAAAGACACATAAAAATTAATAAAATTGATTCTTTGATTCTCTCTCACTCTCTCACTGTCCCTTTCTCTTAAAAAAAGAGATTCATTTATGAAATCATTCATCTAGTCTATCCATACTTAAGAGCTTGTAATGAGCCAGATTCTGCATTAGGTACTGGTGATATTGTCATAAGTAAAACAGACTAGTTTATTTTTTTGGCCTCTATGTCTGTCTATATGCCAGTACCAATGCTATTTTGATTAGAATGACTTTGTACTATATTCTGAAATAAAAAAATCTAAGTCTTTTGGTTTTGCTTTTGTGTCTCAAGATTGATTTTGTTATCTGTGTGCATGTGAATTGTGGAGTTGTGTTTTCTGTTTCTGTAAACAATGCCATTATGATTCTGATAGAGATTACACTGAAATTTTAAATTACACAGGAGAATAAAAATAATTCCAAATCCATGAGCATGGGAAGTCTTTCAATCTTTTTATGTTCTATTCAATTTCTTTCATCTTTTTTTTTTTTTTGTAGTTTTCAGGCACAAGTCTTACTTTTTTGGTTAAGTTTAATGACAAGTATTTTACTTTTTGGGTGCTATTGTAAATGGATTTTTTTTTTAAATTTTAGTTTTGGATAGTTTGTTGCTAACATATAGAAATGAATGTTTCAGGATGACTGAAGAGAGTTGCATAGCACTCACTTCTTCCTCCACAAAGAACGACAGTATTAATATACAGCTACATTTTGAGGTAAGTGCCCAAAAGGGAATATTGGAAATCAGCAAGAAAGAGAGACTAGAACTTTGTAAGAATGTCAGGTTTGGGAAAACAGCATAGTAACAGAAACAAAAGATCCCAGTATCTGCCACCTGGCTCCACAGCTTGGGAAGGGAGAGCTTCCTCTGTATGAGTAATGGTGAAGGAAGGAGTCCTATCAAACTGTATAAACATGGGTGTTGCAAATCCTAGCTTTTGAAAAGTGTCACCATCCTCAGATTGGCATCCCATTTAGATAAGTAGCCTGAATGAAATCTTCACAGTAATCTTACTTTGGAAAAACATCTCAGATCATCCCCAGTGTTCCCCCACTCCTGGAGGCTCAGTGATCTTCAGAAGTGAGCTATTGTTTCATATTACCATCTCTGGGACTCTACGGATGTTCCACTGTACTGGTTTGGCAAGTAGTTGCCTCATGAACCAAACTTGGCTCAGCAAAATGACTGTGATGCAATCTTCCTGGGTGCCTTCCATACTAGGCAAAGGGTGTTGTAAAATGGAGAGAAAGTGGAGGGTGTAGCCCTTGAGAACCAGGAGGTTGAGAAGTTTGCCCTTTGAGTCCAGGGGCATGACCAGTCACATGTGGATTTGCACCATGCTAGGTCTGAAAGCTGGTGCCCACATAGTTCTCATCACCCCTACCACTGTGCCACACTTAGGCACCAGTTACTAATGGGAGGAAAACACTGTGGTTCTGCTGCTGCCCCACCCGCAGGGGAGTGAAGAGGCAGATTTGAATAACACAGCAATTCCAGCTGTCTCACTATCTCCCTTACCCTCCAGGGAACATGGGCAAAAGAGGCCCTTGTGGGAGGAACTTTGTTGGGCTGTCTGTGTCCAATTCCTGACTTCATTGAGGAAGTCAGAAAGGAAATTAAAAAAAAAAACCTTCTGAGCAAAAATGAGAGTGGAAACAAAGCATACCAATGTTTTGGCTATTCTGGGTTTCTTATTGTTCCATATGAATTTGAGAAATGCTTTTTCTATATCTGAAAAGAATGATATTGGTACCTTGATGGGGATTGCATCGAATCTGTACAGTGCTTTTGGCACATGACCATTTTAATTTTTTAAAATCTGCCTAACCAAGAGCATGGACCATCTTTCCATCTTCTCAGGTCTTCTTCAATTTCTTTCTTCAATGTTCAATAATTTTCTTTGTAGATGTCCTTTACTTCTCTTGTTAGATTAATTCCAAAGTATTTTATTCTTTAAGAGGATTTTGTGAATGTACCAATATCCTGTTTCTGTCTTCTGTCCTATTATTGTTAGTGAATAGGAAAGCTATTGATTTACGGGTGTTGATCTTTGTAGCCTGCTACTTTGCCAAATCTGTTTATTAGCTCTAGCAGTTTTCTGGTGGTTTTTTGGATCTTCCAGCTATAGGATCATGTCATCAGCAAAAAGGGATGGTTTGACCTCCTCACTTCTTATTCTTATCCCTTTGATTTCTTTCTCCTGCCTGATTGCTCCTGCCAGGGTCTCAAGGACTATATTGAATAAAAGTGGTGAAAGGGGCAGTCATGTCTTGTTCCCAAGTTAAGCAGAAAGGCTTTCAACCTTTCTCCATTTAGTATTATACTAGCTGAGGGTTTGGCATCAATGGCCTTTACAAAGTTAAGATAAGTTCCTTTGATCCCTATTTTTTCTGGAATCTTGAGCATAAATGGGTACTGGATTTTATTGAAGACCTCTTCTGCATCTTTTGAGATGATCATATGTTTTTTGTCCTTAATTCTGTTTAAGTGATGAATCACATTTATCAATTTGCATATGTTGAACTAGCCTTGCATACCTGGAATGAAGCCCACTTGATCATGATGAATTATTTTCTTGATTTGTTTTTGAATGCGGTTTGCAAGGACCTTATTAAGGATTTTTTTTGCATCGATATCCATGAGGGATATTTGTCTATAGTTTTCTTTTTTCAATATGTCTTTGTTGGGTTTTGGTATCAGAGCTATGGTTGCTTCATAAAAAGTGTTTGGAAAAAATAAAAAGTGTTTGGGAGAGTTCCCTCTTTTTCAATTTCATGGAATAGCTTAATAAGGAGAGGTGTTAGCTCTTCTTCTAAGGTGTGGTAAAACTCAGCAGGAAATCCATCAGGACCTGGATCTTTTTTCTTTGGAAGATTTTTAATTGCTGTGTGGATTTTGGTGCCTGTTATTGGGCTGTTTAGGATTTCAATGTCATCCTGTGTCAATTTGGGGATGTTGTATGTGTCTAAATATTTGTCCATGACTTCCAGATTATCTGATTTAGATGAGTATAGTTTTTAAAAATATGTTACGATAATCTATTTGATTTTTATGGAGTCAGTGGTAATCACCCCCTTTCATTTGGTGATTTTGTTTCATTTTTGATTTTCTTTTGAATGATATATCTATTTTTTAAATTTTTTTTAAAGAGAGAGGGACAGAGAGAGAGAGAGAGAGAGAGAGAAAGACAGAATCAATTTTTTATTTAGTTTTTCATGGACTTTCGTTGCTCAGACAGTTCATTGTGTACATGGTGCTGGAGTTTGAACCCGTGTACTTGTGCATGCAAGGCAAGCGCCAAAACCACTGAGCCACTGCTCCAGCCCCTTGAATGATATATGTATTTTTTAAATTGTATTGAAGTCTCCTATTATTGTTGTATTGCTATTCTCCCTTTTGTTCTATCAATATTTGTTTGTATATTTAGTGCTCTGATGTTGGATCCTTGTATAATTATATTTTTATGTATTCCTATTGAATTGATCCTTTTATAGTTATAAAATGTTGTTGTAATAGTTTTTTACTTAAAGTCTACTTTATCTGTTCTTATTGTATAGAATGTCTTTTTCCATTTCTTCACTTTCCAACTATGTATATATATATATATATAAATCTAATGTTAGTTTCTTATTGATAGCATATATTTGGTCATTATATTTTTTCATTCATTTAGTCTATTTTTTGATTGAGGAGTTGAATCCATTTATATTTAACACAATTATTGATCAGGATAAATTTATTTTTGACAATTGTTGTTTGTTTTCTTAGTCTTGTATTTTATCACTGTTATCTTGCTGGTTTATTTTGTGACTTTTTGATTTTTGATTTTTTTATATCAATATGCTTTGATTCCTTTGTCTCTCTCTCTCTCTCTCTTTCTCTCCAACTTCTATAAAGTTTTCTTTTTGTGGTTACTCTTGGGTTTAAACAAAATATAGTTATAACAGCTTACATTTAATTGTACACAAAGCTTATGTTTTATTTTCTTAGTCCACATACTTTGTCATTTTGAAATTTTGCATCTATTTGTATTTTAAAACATATTTTTAGTTATTGCTATTTTAATACTTTTGTTTTCTTGCTTTCATGCTATAATTAGAAGCACTTTATCCACTGTTATTACAGCATTACAGCATTTTTTTCAGGCCCTCTCCTCCCCAATAACAGATATAAATGTCTGTATCTATCTATCTGTCATCTATCTATATATGATTGTGCATTTTCCAATATTAAATAATTGCATAAGTATTATTTGGCTTCTCAGGAGAGTAAAGTGTAAGCTACATTATTTTTTAAAATTGGTTCAGCATTGTCTTACACAATGAAGGGATTTGCTGGTTCACATTCATACGTGCATACATATTGACAGAGTAGCTTAAACCCTTGTCCAGGATCCTTGTCCAGGATCTCACCCATTTCCCTCACTCCCTGATCTTGTGATTCCTCTGTAATTCCCCCAAGTTACAGACATAAATGACCATAGGCATGTAATTTAAACATTGAAATTACTAGATTTATACATCTGCCTGGGTGCATTTGGGGTTCTCATGGGAGTCAGCTGTAGTCTACAGTATGAAACACCCCCTTTTGCCCTTCCTTTCCTCCCTCCCTTATCCCTGTCCTTCATAGCTATAGTCCCAACAGCTTATGTGTTACTTCAGATTTGGCGGGTCTGTTAAATAAACTTGACTAACTTTCATTCTGTCTTAGGTTTTATTGTAGCTTCCACATATGAGAGAAAACATTCAATCCTTAAGTCTCTGGGTTTGGCTTGTTTCACTCAGCAAGATTTTTTTACATTAACCCACTAAAGCCATGATATCTCTTTTTCTAATAGCTGAGTAGAACTCCATTGTGTGTATGTATGTGTATATATATGTATGTATGTAAATGTATGTGTGTGTGTGTGTGTGTGTGTGTGTGTGTGTGTGTTTGTGTGTGTGTGTGTATCACAGTTTTTGGATCCATTCATCCAGTGAAAGGCATTGAGACTGTTTCCATAGTTTAGCTATTATAAATTGAGCTGCTATAAACATTGATATAGCTGTATCTTTGTAATAAGATGATTCTAGTTCTTCTAGGTTGAATGGTGGTTCCATTCCTAATTGTTTGAGAAGTCTCCACATTGTTTTCCAGAGTTGCTGTACCAGTTTGCAGTTCTACCAACAGTGTGCTAGTGTTTCTTTCTCCCCACAACCTCTCCAGCACCTATTACTGTTTATATTCTTCATTTTTGCCATTTTGACAGGAATCAGGTGGAATCTCAGTGCAATTTTGATTGGCATTTCTCTGATTGCTAGTAATGTAGAACACTTTCTCATATATCTTTTGATTTTTCAAACTTCCTGTGTTGAGAAGTTTCTGTTTAGTTCCATAGATAATTGGAACATTTATTGATTGGAGTGTTTGTGGTTTTGGTGTTAAGTTTTTTGAGTTATTTGTATATTCGGGATGTTAACCCCCTGTCGGAGAAGTAGCAGTCTATGATTTTCTCCCATTCTGTAGGTTCTTTTATACACTCTTGACTAGTTATTTAATTGTGTACAAGCTTTTCAGCTTAATGGTATCCCACTAATTGATTCTTGGCTTTCATTCTTGTGCTATAGGAGTCTAGTTAAGGAAGAAGGAGCCTACAACAGTATGATGGAGTGTTGAACCTATTTTTTTCTTCTAATAATTGTATGGTTTCTGATTTAATTCCTCTTCTTCCACCCATTTTGATTTAATTTTTGTGCAAGATGAGGGATAAGGATCTATTTTCAATTGTCTGCATATGGCAATCTGGTTTGTCCAGCATCATTTCTTGTACTGGTTATCTTTCCTCCATGCTATATTTTTGCCCTGTTTGGTTAATATCAGATGTTTAAAGACTTGGGGTTAGTCTCAGTGTCTTCTATTCTATTTCCTTGGTCTCTGCCTATTATGGTACAATACCATGCTCTTTTTGTTACTACAGCTCTATAGTATAATTTCAGGTCAGGAATTGTGATGCCTCCTATATAGTCCCCCCCCCCCCCATTTAGTAGTACTTTGGCTATTCTGTGTCTTTTATTGTTCCAAACAAATTTGAGAATTGATTTTTCTATATCTGTAAAGAATGACATTGGTATCTTAATGGGGATTGCATTGAATCTGTATAGCACTTTCAGCAGAATGGCCATTTTAACTATATTGATTCTGCCTAAAATAGTGTAATTTTAGATTTGGTAGTGCAAAAACACTTGTTTTGTCTTTCTTGCTTAGTAATATTTTGGTTATTCTGAGTTTCTTGTTATTGCAAATAAATCTGAGAATTGCTTTTCTATATCTGTAAAGAATGGCTTTGGTACGTTGATGGGGAATGCTTTGAATCTGTATAGCACTTTTGGCAGAATGGCCATTTTAATTATATTAAATCTGCCTAACCAAGAACATGGAACATCTTGCCATCTTCTGAGTTCTTAAATTTATTTCTTCAAGGTTTGATAATTTTTATTGTACAGGTCTTTGACTTCTCTTGTCTGATTAATTTCCAAGGATTTTATTCTTTTAGAGTATATTGTGAATGGGACTGATTTCCTGATTTCTTCTCCTGCCCTATTATTGTTAGTGTATAGGGAAGCTAGTGATTTATGGGTGTTGATCTTGTAGCCTGCCAGTTTGCTAAATCTGTTCATAAGCTCAAGCAGTTTTATGTTGGAGTTTTTTGGGTCTTCCAGATATGGGATCATGTCATTAGCAAAAAGGACTTCCTCTTTCCTATTCTTATCCCTTGATTTCCTCCTCTTGCCTGATTGCAATATTCTGTTTTGCCTTTAGATTTGCCTTTATCAGTCTGGGAAAATCTTTCTCTCCTTTTCTGAAGGACAAGTTTGTTGCTTATTGCACTCTCTGTTGTCAGTTTTTTAAAAAATTCACCACTTTGAATACATCTCTCCTTTCTGGTTTGCAAAGTTTCTTTTTGAAAAAGCTGCTTGTGGTTTATGAGGGTTCACGTGTATCTTATAAGCTGCTTTTCTCATTATTTTCAAAATTCTTTGTATTTTGCTTTTGACAAAATAATTAAATGGGCCTTGACATGCATTTCTTTGAGTTAATCTTATTTAGTGGTCTTTATGTTTCTTAGATTTGGATCCTATTTCCTTTTCCAACTTGGGACGTTTTTGGCCATTATTTCTATTAATAATTCTTTTTGTCTTATTATTTTCTAGTCTTCTGGGACTCCTATAATTTTTATAATGGTCCATTTGATGGTGTTATGTAATTCATGAAGCTGTAACTCTGTTTTTTATGCTCTTCAGACTGACGTGCTTCTAACGACTGACCTTCAAATTAAATGATTTTCTCTTCTGCTTGATCTAGCCATCTGTTGAATTCTTATGGTGAATTTTCAGTTCAGTTATTGTGTTTCTCAGCTCCATGATCTCTTTTTGATAATTTTTAACATTTTTATGTTTTTTGCAGAAATTTTTAGTGTTCATATGTTGTTGTTTTGGACTTTGCTGAGCATCTTTATGACAATTATTTTGAATTCTCTGTTAGCTAAATCTTATAATTCCATTTCATTAGGATTAATTTCTGGAATTTATTTTTTTGGAATCATCTTTGCCTGAATCTACATTTTTCCTTGAGTCTTTGTGTTGCTGTCTATGCATTAGACAAGGGAAATAACCTCTTCTTCTTCAAGGACAGATTTTGTTTAGAATACCCTCACTAATCAGCCTGTCTAGAGGTTGTAGTGGACTCTAACAACATTCTATCTCTTTAGGGAGAAGCATGCACCTGTGCATTTTGCCTGCTAACTCTGAGCTATGTTATCAACCACTTTCAATAACTCTCTCTGTTTTCTCCAGGCAGTTAAATTGTTCTGGAGTCATTAAAGCTCCCTGTATGGCAAGACAAATGGCAATTCTTCAATCAACCCCAGAGAAGTTGGGATGTTGAAATCTTCCTTTTCTGTCAATAGTTATATTGAACTAAATAAGACCTCTGGGGAAACCTAGAAAAGTTGGGATGTTGCACATGTGAGCTAACCCCTTCCCTCTTCTGGGAGAAGGTAGGATCCAGGGAATCTCTTCCTGATCATGTGGTTCTGTGCTGGATATAGGGTTTCTGGAGAGTGTGAGACAGGGACTACCGAATGGACAAAAGGCAAATGTATTTCTGGCTCACAGCCAGACAGAAGATTCCAGGAGGCATGGTGCCTGCCACCCTCAATCAGTTTCAGCTTTGCATTGTTGAGG
>PVKS010028580.1:0-26284 GCA_004027875.1 Aplodontia rufa
AAGGATTATTGATTCCTTGGCTGTCTCCCCTCCTCCTCTATAAAAACCCGTGTGCCTTAGTAATAAATGGATTCTGAGCTGCCATCAGCTGCGTGTGGTTGCCTCGTTTCCCCAGCTGGGAGGGAAGGGGTCCCCAGACGAGGGGGGACCCGGGTTCCAGCCATCGGCACTCACCCTCCTCCTGATCGGCTCCCGGGGGACAATCCAGCTCCCCACATTCTTTCTTTAAGAGCTGAGGTTTTTTTTTTCTGTAGAAGTAGTCTCTTATTAAATTTTTCCGTGGCTCCTCTCATGTCATTGACTGCAGATTCCAGCTCTGGTTACTTTCTTTTTGAGTATGTCTATTTCTTTGATAACAGACTTTTTCATCTCTTGAGTTTTTTCACTTAGTCCCTTCCTTAAATCTTCTTTTAGTTCTTTGTTCCTTTTAGTAATCAGATGATTGATGATTTTTTCAAGGTTTTCATCTTGGTCCCTATCTGTGGCATCCTTTTTAGGAGAGTTGTGAGTTTGAGGTGAACCTCTTCTAGTTTGATTCTTCATTTTTGAAGAGCTTCTTCTGGATCTCTGAATTGAGATTTCCTGTGGGGAAGTAGGCAGTTCTCCAGGTAGTTTTTCCTTACAAGTCAAAGGGTCAGATTAGCCATCAACTCTTTGATGATCACCTTCTTCTGGATGCTGCATCTGCCTGGGTTATTGTTTTGCTCCATCTTTTGGATACAGGCTCAAGGTTGCAGATTTGAACCTGGGTTGTCCTGGGCACCTGCCAGGGTGGGAACAGAAGAGGCCTGGGCCCAGGACTGCTCCAGGTGGGGATGCTCCTCTGATTGGTCCTGGGTGTGTGCTGGGGCCCAGACCAGAAGAGGCTTGGGCTGGTCCTTCAGCTGGGTAGGGGCTGCTCCAGATAGGGGACCTACCCTGGGTGTCCTAAGCACTTGCCAGCTGGGACCAAAAGGAGCCTGAAGGAGCACACAGAGCACCAGGTAGGTGGGGGCTGCTCTGGATGGGGTTCTTACCTGTAGTGTTCGGAGCACTTGGTGGCCAGGACTGAAAGAGACCTGGACCAGCACATGGGGCATCAGGTAGGTGGGGGCTGCTCTGGGCAGGGATCCTACTCCAGTTGGTCCTGGCAAAGGCTGATCCAGAAGGGCGTCCTACCAGTGGTGTCCTAAGTGCCTGCTGGCTCGGACTAAAAGAAGCTCAGACTGGCATGTGGGGGCATCAGGTAGGCCGAGGCTGCTCTGAGCCCATGTTTTAAAATTTAATTTGGACATCATGTGCATGCTTTAGGGATAGGCCAACAAGGTACAAGTGTGACCAGTGGTCACTCCCTTGTCCCTCTTTCTGTATAATACCTAGTGTGCTCCGTCCTTCCCTAGGCTAGCTAAGGGCCATATTCCAGGTGGTTGACAAGGAGGACCAGGAGGTGGGAGGCCATTCTGGCCAATGAGCTCTGGTAGCCCATCCTCTGTGGGTGACTCTAAGAGCCATGTGCTCAGATGCAAAAGGGCTTCTTGCACCATATGCTGAGTTTCCCATCCTTCCTGACCATTTAGAAAACACGTCTGCAAGGGGTGAGGACTCTTTAGTCAGCTTTTCATTGTCATGAGCAAAAGACCCAACAAGGACAATTTTAGAGGAGGAGAAGTTTATTTGGTGCTCACAGTTTCAGAGGCCTCGGGCCACAGACAGTGGACTCCACTGCCCTGGGCCTGGGGTGAGGCAGTATATGGCAGAAGGTCCTGGAGGACAGTGGCTCAGGACATGGCGATCAGAGAGAGGCTAAGCTCCACTCAGCAGGGATGGAATCTAACCCCCGTGGCCCACCTTTTTCAGCCACCTGCCTGCGTCTCCACCCTGTCACCTCTCAGGTGAAGACTCTCATGACCCACTTACGTCACCCCTGGACCCTCTTGCTTGTCTCACACATGAGCTTCCAGGGGACACCTCGGAGCTAAACCATAGCAGGGGCACTGTTCCCAAGGCAGAGTTGACGAGCATGCACTGCTTCTCACAGGCGTGTCCTGCTGACCTAGACCCCTGCCGTTGAGGTCAGCCTCCTGCAGACTCAGCCACCGGCCTGGGTGAGCACCTCGTGCATAGATGTCCATCTTCCTTCCAGGGCTCCCTCGCTGGCTTTGCCATGATGGAGGTGAATGGCTGTCTCCCGAAGACGCACTCCACCCAGGAGGCCAGACATTCCGCAGGTGTCGGTGGACTTTGGTGCTGGGGAAACCTCAGAGTGTTAGAGAATCATGACTGTAGGCAGGACCTGAACCCGGGTGCTCTCCAGTTCTCAGCTCACGAGAAAGCTGGTGTGTGTGGAGGGAACACCAGGACATGACCACCCGGATGGGTATCTCTCTAGGACACTCAAGTCCACTCTTCAGTCCTCTGCCCATCCAAAGGCCCAGGCAGCAGCTGGAGTAGCCCGCATCAGATCTCACCTCCGTGTTTCTTCTGTTGGCCTCAGTGAACAGGCGCCCCAGGAGGGAGCTCAGAGGGAGATGTGGTGCCTGCTCAACTCCCTCTGGGGCGTGCTTCTTCCTGGACCAAGGCTGGAGCTCTTTAGGGTCCTGGCCCCTTCGGGCTCTGCTCATGGCTCCCTCCCCTTGCCTGTCAGTCTTCGTTACTAGCCTGGGTGGGTTGGAGGACCCATCCTTGCTGTCAATAATACACTGCACAATTTTATTACATACCCTAAAATTAGCCATGCTGAGCGAATCCTCCTGAGTCAGCTATTGGAACCCAGGAGGACAACTTAGAGGAGGAAGTGTTTGTTTCTGGGCAAAGTTTCAGAGGTTCAGTCCTGAAAGGTACTGGCTCATAGTAGCCAGGAAGCAGAGAGGGAGGGAGGGGGAAGGAGCCAGGGACAGAGGAAGTTCAAGGCCACACTCCTGGTGTGAACTGCTTCCTCCAGCCATACCCAGGCAGTGGATCAATGCACTGAGGAGGCTATGGTTCTCACATCCATTCCTTTACCTTGGAACACCACTGTATCACTGACCACAAGAGCTTCTGAGGGGACGGACTGCTAGGACCACAGCAACTGGTACACGGGGCATCATAGGCTGGGGAGGTGGCTGAATAGCAAGGTGGTCGCTGTGGGGATGATCATGGTTAAAGATGGAAGCATCAGCTGTGCCGTCTATGACCTTACGGATCCCCAAGGAAAAGGAGAGACCCTAAGTATCAGAGGCAAGTGCAAATCTTGCAGAGTCCTGATGGCAGCCAGGAATGTCACACACCCCAAGGTCACAGAGAAGACAGAGGGGTGCACCCCACGTTCTGACACAAGGGATGCCAAGTTCAGTTCCTGGGACCAAGTCTTTGGTCCTTGTATTAGGTTTTGGACAGGAGGAGCTAAGGTCCCCAGACACAGGAGGGGGGACTCTGGGAAGAAACAGCCATCACTTGGAACCCCAGCTCTTCTGTGACTTCTTTTTGTGGAAGGAGCCCAGTCATGCTCTGCAGGAGTTGATGGACACCTTCAGAGAATCTGTGAATGAGTGAGCCTTTCCATGATTGTCCCGCACACGGAGATGCTGACTCTGCTCAGCAGGTGACCACGGTCCCCACCACCTCGCTCCTCCCATCACGAGGCTCGCAGCACAACGCAGGTCCTGCGGTAAGTGTGTAAGTCAAGGCCTGGCCACGCAGAGGCACTCTATGCACAGAAAAGTTTGGAGGTTCTTGATTCCCACTGGTAAGATCCGAAGCACCCATGGGAGTCGACTGAGGCTGTTGAACGAGGACGATGTTTTAGTCAGCCTTTCCGTTGAGGTGACTAACAGACCCAACAAGAACAATTTTAGGAGGAACAGTTTATTTGAGGGCTCACGGTTTCAGAGGTCCTAGTCCATAGAAGGCCAGCTCCATTCTTTAGGGCTTGGGATGAGGCTGAACATCATGGCAGAAGGCAGAGAGAGAAACTCCACACCAGATACAAAATATAAACCCCCAGGGTAGTCCCCAGTGACCACCTCCTCAGCCACAGCCTGCTTGCCCTCAGTTACCAGTGAATCCCATCAGGGGATCCACTCACCGGTTAAGGCTCTCATAACCCAATCATCTCATACTCAGCTTTCCTGGATTGTCCCACATGAGCTTGTGGGGGTACCTTTCATCCAGACTGCCTCAGGTGGTTAACAAGCCCCAGGAGTTACCAAGGATCTGCATCCTGTGGGTCGGCCTGGGCGCTGCTGTTAGGCATTTTCCTCCGTTACCAGAAGTCTGTGATGGACCTCTGTGCGTGAGGTGGAGACCTTGGGACTCCCAGTGGACCTGAAGACATGGGGAGAAGGACGAGGGAGGAGCCTGTTGTTCAGCCGCTCAGCCTCTCCCTGATGGTTCCTCATTGAGACACAGGGAGGTGTGGACGGCCCTGCACTGGGGACCCTCCATGAGGAGGTCACAGTGGTGAGACAGGCTGCGGGGAAGGCAGCCCAGACACCACGGGGACCTCCGGAGGCAGATGGCAAGTAACAGCTCCGAGGCCTGGGGACCGGGTGGTGCTGTTTTCTCGAGGGTACCAGGGTGCATCTATATATAAGCATTTATTAATGGGCAGAAGGCCACAGCTGCCACACATGTGTGTAGGTGTCTTCAAGTCAAGTTCATGGCCTCTTGCGGAGCTCCTCCTACACCCTTCACGGACAGGAGGCCTCCTGGTTGCAGAAGGAGAGGTGTGCTGGACCCCCGAGTCTGCTGCCCAGCCTCTGTGCCTTGCGGTAGCATCAAGGCGTCCTGGGGGAGGAGCCAGCAAGAAGACTCTGGAGCAGCCCAAGGAAGCACATCTCACAAAAAGCAACACAAAATTGTGGGGCTTGTGATGATTGTTGCCACCACCCTCCAGACAGGAGAGACCCAGGGTGACTTTGCCACACCCTGACCCAAATCACACGCTTAGCTCACCAGACGGCACAGGGGGGATGACTGGCTGCGGGAAGCATCGGTGGGACGTGATTGCAGCCGAGGCTCCAGGAGCGTGGGAGGTTGCAGCCCACTGGGGTGCGCAGGTCGGAATGACCTGGCTCCCTCTGTCCCTGTGTGACAGGGAGTCCTGGGAGCCATCGGTCTTTCAGGGAGGCTGCTGCTCAATGCTGTCAGCAGTTGCCCCCACCTGCTCCGTGTTCTGTTGCCATGTGCTCTGCAGCAGGCTTGACTGCCCTAGTGACTCAAAGGCCAGCGTCCAGGCAGGACCCTGGCCTCTGCTGGAGGAGTCAGAGAATCCTCTCTCCACACAGTGTAATGCTGGGCAGCTCTGCAGAGCGACACCCCAGTGCCCCTGCCCTCGATCACAGGGGTACGATGGTCCTAGAAGTGTGTGGCCTCTAGAGGTGAGAGTCACCAGTGCCCATGGAGTTGACTGTCACATGCACCAGTCCTGAGTACTCGCAGCTCTCCACCCCAGGATGGGCTGCTTGGGTTCTGGGGAAGGTGGTGGAGACCCTGGGGGCAGGCAAGTGGGACAGGGCCAGCAGCTGGGCTCTCCACCCTGAGGCGGAGCTCAGGTAGGGGCAAGCTGAGGCTGCACACTCGTGTGGTAAAGACCGGAGGTGGCCATGCTGTGCACCACCCAGGCCAACCTCACGGCTGCACGGATGCGCCTGAGAAGCAGAAAGGCTGGCGGAAGCAGGCTGGGGAGGGGCTGCAGGTGCTGTCCCCTAGCCAGCAATGCCATCGCAGGACAGGACCCACTGGCTGGAGGTGTTGGGTCGCAGATACGAGATGGGGGCAATCCCTGGGCAGGCAGGCTGAAGAACTGAAACAGGAAGAGAAAACTTTAAACCGTGAGCTAAGTTAGACAGGTTTAGTCAAGACAAGCTACTAAGTACAGCAACAACCAACAGCCGCGGAACCACTTCCGGGGTAAAAGGTCAGAACCAGGGCTGAACACCATGAGGCTCAGGTCAGAAATGAGATCAGGTGGAGGAAATGTCACCTGTGATTAGGGCAGAATGTAGTCAGCAGCTGCTTTCCAAGGGTCCTCAGATCCAGGTCGCCTCTGGAACACCAGGGACACGAGAACAAAGTGACGGTTGCTCTAGACATCAATGGCTCCCTCGTCACTCATGGGCAGGAACAGTGTTGTCCCAAAGGAGTCACATTCCCAGAGGGGCCTCGAGGTCTTCTCAGCCCTGTGGACAAGACAGGTGACATCGGTGGTCACACCCTGACCGCAGCGTGCCTCATTCTCTCTCCCTCCTGCTTACTGCAGAGCTAGACAGAGGCCAACTGACTGTCATTGCATCTGGCCACGAGGCTAGAAAGAAATCGGGTCATTATGTGTAAAACAGAAGGCGCCTCAAGTCAGAAGTGCGAAACTTGCTGAAGAAAACGGGACAGGAGCCTCCAGGTCTCTCAAGTGGAGACCCCCGCGAACAGAGACCCTTCATGGACCCCTCGGTCATTGAGAGGCCTTTTACATCCTTTCTTAGGTTAATGACGAAGTATTTTTTTCTTTTTGAGGTTACTGTGAAAGTAGTGGATTTCCTGATTTCTTCTTTGGCAGAATCGCTGCTGGAGTATAGGACAGCTATTGATTTATGAATGTTGATCTTGTAACCAGCATTTGCTAAATTCATTTATAAGTTCTAGAAATCTTCTGATTGAGAGTTTGTGTCTGCTAGGAATAGGATCATGTAGTCAGCAAATAGAGATAGCTTGACCTCCTCTTCTCCTATTCGAAGTCATTTGATTTCCTTTCCTTTTATGAAAGCCCTGGCTAGAGTTTTGAGGACTGTAGTGAATAAGAGTGGTGAAAGTGTAAGAAAAGAGACAAAAAATGAAGGAAATAAAGAGAGGAGAGCGGTGGCTCAACAGTAACACAGGTTTATTCCCGAGAAACCTGCTGAGGAGGGACCCAATGGAGGCTGGGCCGCCTCTGCCCTTATGGACTGCGGACTGCGGTAGTTAGAGAGGGAATGAGCGGGAGGGGACAAGGTGCAAGTTTTCTGGTTAGACTGGGTTTCTCAGTAGGGTGGGCATCCTCTGATATGGGCCAGATGCAGTGCGTTCTGATGAGGGCCTGAGTCTGTAGATTTCCAAATAGTCAGTAGGGGGTTTGCTGTCTGGCTAGGTGGCTTCTGGTAATTTCCATATCCATCATTCCAGACTCTACAGGGATATAATGAGTTGGGCTGGTGATATCAAATTTTTATCCAGTTTGTGGGTAAACAGATGTAAATATTAATTCTGCCTGGGAAGACAATTACCTGGTTATAATTGAAGCAGCCAGAGAGGTGAGAGGAGATAAGTTGCTCTAGCTGGAAGACGGCTCTTGTAGGGAATTTTAACAGGAGTGTGGTGGTGGTCACAGTGGGTTTGGAGATGTCCCAAACTGTGGCTGACATCTCAGGGAGGAGAGGTGACAGGGATATTCGAGGGGAAGGAAATGGCATGAGGGGTGTTGGGGGCTAAGGTAGGTGTTAGAATGAATGGAAGCATTGAATTTGATTAGGGTGTTCCTGCCAAGAAGAGGAGTTGGTCATCTACGCAAGAGTAGGGCCTTCGATTCAGGCGGCCAGAAACAAAAGGGTTTTGGCCTAAAGTTTTAGTCTGGGGTGGTGTGATCCCATTCTCTGAGGTCTTCATTTTCTGTCTGCCTACAGATAATCTATCTCCTGCCTCAATTTCCCTCTGAAGAGGTCCTTGACTGCCTTTGGGGAGAAAGGCTGATGACTAATCTGGCTTCTTCTATGCTGGCAGTGGGGCGTTGGCTGTGGCAGTCAGGGAAACTCTCCAGAGGGTCTGTCAGGGAGCCTTGGTAAAAGTTGGGAGGCAGCTGTATGGAGGACCATATTTCCATACCCACCTGGTGCTTAATGGACTCTAGGTACATCATGCATCAGGGCAGTCCAGAGGTCCACCTGTCATTGTTTGTATTCTTCATTTTTCTCAGTGAAGTTTTGATTTGCATTTCTCTTATTGCTAGTGATGTAGAGCATTTTCTCATATGTTTATGGGCTTTTTGGACTTCCTCCACTGAGAAGCTTCTTTTTAGTTCCATAGCATATTTATTAATTGGGTTATTAGCAGTTTTGTTATTTAATTTTTTGAGTTCTTTGTATATTCTGGATATTAGCCCTCTGTCCGAGGTGTAGCAGGCAAAAATTTTCTCCCGTTCTGTAGGTTCTCTCTTGAGACTCTTGACTAAGTCCTTAGCTGTGCAAAAGCTTTTTAGTTTAATTGCATCCCATGCATTTATTCTTGATTTTACCGCTTGTGCATGGGAGTCCTGTTAAGGAAGGCAGTGCTGACCCCTATGTCATGTAATGTTGATCCTACTTCTTTTTCAAGCAATTGTAGGGTTGCTGGTTTAATATCCAGGTCCTTGAACCATTTCAATTTATTTTTTGTGCAAGGTGAACGGTAAGGATCCAATTTCAGTTGTCTACACATGGCTGTCCAATTTGTCCAACACATTTGTTGAACAGGCTAACTTTCTTCCACCGTATGCTTTTGCCCCCTTTATCAAATATCAGATAGTTAAAGGTATGAGGGTTCATCTCAGCATCCTCTATTCTATTCCATTGGTCTTCCATTCTGTTTTGGTACCAATCCCATGCTGTTTTTGTCACTATAGCCTTGTAGCATAATTTCAGGTCAGGAATTGAGGTGCGTCCTGCCTCCTTTTTCTTGCTTAATGCTTTGGCTATTCTGGGTCTTCTGTTACTCCATACAAATTTGAGTATTGCTTTTTCTATATCCATCAAGAATGATGTTGGTCTCTTGATAGGGATTGAATTAAATCTGTATAGGGCTTTGGGTAAAGTGGCCATTTTGATGATATTGACTCTACCTAACCATGAACATGGAATGTTTTTCCATCTACTCCGATCTTCTATAATTTCTTTTTTTAAAGTTTGATAATTTTCATTGTATAGGTCCTTAACATCCTTTGTGAGATTTATGCCCAAGTATTTTATTTTTCTGGAGGAGATGGTGAAAGGGACAGACTTCCCAATTTCTTCTTCAGGGTCCTTATTGCTGGAGTACAGGAAAGCTAATGATTTATTGGTGTTAATCTTATAACCAGCCACTTTGCTGAAGTTGTTTATAAGCTCCAGAAGTCTCCTGGTTGAGCTTATAGGATCTTCTAGGTAGAGGATCATGTCATCCGCAAAAAGAGACAATTTGACTTCTTCTTTTCCTATTTGAATTCCTTTGATTTCCTTCTCTTGTCTGATGGCTCTGGCAAGAGTTTCAAGGACGATATTGAATAAGAGTGGTGAAAGTGGACAACCTTGTCTCGTTCCTGAATTAAGAGGAAATCTTTCAGTCTTTCGCCATTGCGTATGTTTGCTATGGGTCTGTCACAAATGGATCTTACATAGTTAAAATATCTTCCCTTGATCCCTCTCCTCTCCAGGGTTTTGAGTGTAAAAGGATGCTGAATTTTATCAAAGGCTTTTTCTGCGTCAATTGAGATGATGCAGATGATTTTTATTTTTAATTCTATTTAAGTGGTGAATTACATTTAGTGACTTGTGAATGTTGAAACAGCCCTGTTTTCCAGGAATGAAGCCCACTTGATCATGATGTATTATCTTTTTAATGCACTTTTGGATTCAATTAGCTAGAATTTTATTAAGGATTTTTGCATCTATGTTCATCAGGGAAATTGGTCCATAGTTTTCTTTTCTTGATGAGTCTTTGTTAGATTTTAGTATGAGAGTTATATTTGCTTCATAAAAAGTGTTTGGTAGTGTTCCGACCCTGTCAATTTCATCAAAAAGCTTGTAGAGGATTGGTGATAATTCTTCTGAGAATATTTGGTAGAATTCTGCCATAAATCCATCAGGTCCAGGACTTTTCTTTTTTGGAAGGCCTTTGATTGCTGCTTTGATTTCAGAACCTGGGATAGGTTGGTTTAGATTTTCAATGTCTTCTGGTGTTAATCTGGGGGTGTTGTATGTGGCTAAGTGTCTTTCCATATCTTCCAGATTATCAAACTTGGCAGAGCATACATTTCCAAAGTAAGATCTGATAATCTCCTGGATTTTGGTTGAGTCTGTGGTGACATCTCCATTTTCGTCTTGGATTTTATTTGATTTGCTTCATTTCAATCTTCTTTTTGGTGAGGTTGGCAAAAGGTCTGTCAATCTTATTTATTTTTTTCAAAGAACCAAGTCTTTGTATTTTTTTGTTCTCAATTTCATTGATTTCAGCTCTGATTTTAGTTATTTCCTGTCTTCTGTTAGCTTTGGAATTGGATTGTTCCTCTTTTTGCAGGAGTTTGAGTTGGAGCATAAGACTATTTATTTGGGCTCTTTCCAGATTTATGATGTATGCATTCAACGCTATAAATTTACCTCTTAAGTATGCTTTCATACTGTCCCAGAGGTTTTGATATGTTGTTTCATCATTCTCATTTATTTCCAAGAATTTCTTGATTTCTGATCTCATTTGGTCTTTTATCCATTCTTCATTAAAAGGGTATTATTAAATTTCCAAGTATTACAGTAACATCTTTTTGTTGTTGTTGTTGTTGATTGCTAAGACCATGGCATTGTGATCTGACAGGATACATAGGACTATATCCACTTTCTTGAAATTGTTAAGTTTAGCTCTGTGGACTAGGATGTGGTCTATTTTTGAGAAGGATCCATGAGCTGCTGAGAAAAAGGTAAATTCAGCCGATTTAGGATGGAATACTCTATAGATGTCTGTTAAGCCCAATTGGTTAATAGAGAAGTTCAGATTGGAGATATCTTTGTTGATTTTTTGTTTCGATGATTTGTCCAATGTTGATAATGGTGATTAAATTCCCCTAGTATTATTGTGTTAAGATCTATGAGGGGTTTAATGTCCTTGAGTATTTTTTCCATGTATTTGGGAGAATTGTGATTGGGGGCATAAATGTTAATTATCATTAAGTCATCTTGGTGAATTGTCCCTTTTAGTATGATGTAGTGTTCATCTTTGTCCTTTCTAAGTAGTTTGGATCAAAGTTAACTTTTTCAGATATTAGGATCACCACGCCAGCTTGCTTTTTTGGGCCACAGGCCCGGTAGGCATTTTGCCAACCTTTCACCTTCAGTCCGTGTCTATTTTTGAGTGTGAGGTGTGTCTCTTGCAGAAAACATATTGTTGGATTTTGTTTTTTAATTCAGAAAGCCAATCTGTATCTTTTAATTGGGGCATTGAGACCATTCACATTCAGAGTTAGGATATATATGGAATCTGAGTCCCAGACTTTGTGTTTGTTGCTGTGTATTGTGCCATCTTGGGTTTCTATTGGAGTGTATTGTGATTGTAGGCACTCTCTTGTTTAGGGGTTTAGAGAATTATTAGCATGTTCTTCTAAATGAAGAATGTCCTTGAGAATATTCTGTAGTGCAGGGTTTGTGTTCATGTATCTTGCTAGCTTGAATTTATCATTGAAGTATTTAATTTCTCCATCACATTTAAATGTGAGTTTTGCAGGGTATATTAACTTCGGCTGGAAATTGTTCTCTTTCAGGACTTGAAAAATATTATTCCAAGCTCTTCTGGCCTTCATCATCTGGTCTGAAAAATCCATAGTGATTCTGATTGGTCTGCCTCTGAACATGACTTGGGGTTTCTCCCTTGCTGCTTTTAGAATTCTTTCTTTAGTTTCTCTGTTAATCATTTCATATATGATATGTCTTGGTGAATTTCTCATTTGGTTAGGTCTGTTTGGTGTTCTAAAGGTGTCTTGGATATGGTAATCTGGATCAATCCTGATATGAGGAAAGTTTTCCCTGATTATTTCATTCCATATGTTCTTAATGCCTCCTGTTTGTTGTTCTGTGTTTTCTTCCAGTCCAAATACTCTCAGGTTGTTTCTTCTCATCTCATCAAATATTACTTGGAAGTTCTGGTCATGCACGATAAGTTTCTTTTCTTGTCTGTCCTCCTTGAATTCAACATTGCTCAACCTGTCTTCATTATCTGATGTTTGTTCTTCGAGGGCTGAATTTCTATTTTCTGTTGAATTTACTCTGGTGTTAGTATCTTCTAGTGAGGATTTGATTTGGTTAACAGTATTTTTCAATTCTGATAGCTCTGCTACATCTCTCTTCAGGATGTCTAACTGTTTTATAAATATGATCTTTCATTTCATGGAATTGTTCCCTTATTTCCTTATGAAAGTTTTCTCTCATCACCTGAAACTGCTCTCTGATCTCATTACTTAATTCTTCTTTCAACTCCTTGATTGAGTTACTGATCATAGTGTTGATATATTTTTCTTGGTTTTCATCCAGGACCCCTGCTATGGAGTCTTTGGATGGAGAGCTGTGAGGGTGAGGATGGGAGTAATTACCCCTTTTCCTCATTTTCAGATACAGGGGATTTGGCTTGGAGACCGACTATGTTACTTACTGTTGTAAGGGTTATTGGAGCTTCTTATGCCTGTGCTTCGTTGGGCTGGGGTGCTACTTGGGGAGCACAGCTCACCGGCTTCCAATCCAGTCAATGAAGAAATGTGAGCCTATAGGTACATATACTGAGCAGTTTCAACTAAAACAGAAATAATTATGATTAGCACCTTTAGAAGCAGTTTTTTTCCATGAGAGCTGTCACAATATGTTAAGATAACCAGCAAATACCCATTTTGAAGAATGATCTTCACTTCAGTTGGCAGGGATTAAGAAGATGGGGGGAAGTACAATCTAGAAATCCAAGGAAGTGGGGTAGGGAGGGAGTGTGAAGCTGCTGAGTTAGGATAAAGAACTAGAAGGTGTTGGCATGTATGCAGCTATTCAATTAGGAATAAGGAAAAGATAAAAATGGGATGGGAACAGGTTAGAGGCTTTGAGTGAGAAAGAAAGAGAACAGGATAAAGTTTAGGAATTGAGAGAGTAGGGAGCAAAGAAGTTAATTTGAAGAGAGAAAGAACAAGAAAGAAAAAGAAAAAATATAAAAGATATGGGTTGGGGAATTAGCTCAGTGGCAAAGCGCTTGACTAGTACATGCAAGACCCCAAGTTCCATCCTCAGCCCTGAAAAAGAGAAAAAAAATAATAAGGAGAAAAGGAAAGAAAGAGTGGGCCCTAGGGAAGGGAAGCAGGAATAGAAGTGGTAAAATATAAGAGGGGTAAAAGAGATATTAATAATGAGATTTGGGAGATTGCAAAAGGGTAGAAGCACACGTAGGTAAAGTAAGGAGGTCAATCACAGTATACTTCCGATACTAATTGTGCTGACCAGAATCCCTCTGTTCAGGAGGGAGAAGGAGGAGATGAGCAAACATACAAAGACACAAACCAAAACAAACAGGAACATAAAAAAGAGAATAAAAATAAATAATAAAAAAGGAGCGTGGAAAAATAAAAAAAAGCTAATATTTCTATATTTCCATGAACCAATAAACTGTTCCAGCTAGTGTATCAATACATTTTGGGTACAGGAGATAAACAGAAGGCAAGAAAGAAAGAAAAGAAAAAAATGTACATATGTATGCAGAATCAGAAAAAAAGTAAAATATTCTTAATGAAAACTTGGAACTATAGACTGTAAGGGCCTGGGACCTTTGTTAGGAGATGATGACTGTCCTTCTGGGTTTTGATATGAATGTCTCTCAGTCTGTGGTTATGTGATCTCACAAAAAGGACTGGGGTATCCTCAGACTCCTGGTATTTCCAGGAGGGGCTTCCACTGAAGAGGACTGGTTCTGGTAAGCCCTGATGTTTGCCAGCTTCCCAGGGGAACTGAAGCCAGAAGAGTTAATGAGCAGGGAGTGTGGATGATTTCTATTCCCCCTCTGCTGGGAGATGCATACACTGTCTCTTGTGGCAGAAGACTCAGAGCCTTTAACTTGTCACGTGATCTTTCTGGCTGAGGGGGATGGACAGAGCAGGGAATTGCTCCCTTTTATTCCACAAACTGAAGACCACCTAAGAAGGGTGGAGCCTGGGCCTGGCCAAGGCCTTCTCTTCCTGGATCAGACTGACGTCCATGGCCTTTTCCTGATGCAGTTTTCATAGGCTGCTCTAAAAAGCCAGGGGGAACTGTGTCCTGGGGCTCCGAATGGCGGCCCGGCTATCCCACCGCCAGCCTGTTCCACTGGGGCCCCAGCGGGCTGCTTCCCAGCACAGCTGTCACCCCCTGCAGTGTGGAGCTGGGTGTGTGTCTGCAAGTGCACTTGTGGATGCTCTGTTTTAATTAGGCACGGGATCACAGAAGCGACGGGGTCGGTGACTCTGTTCAGAGCCACAACTGCCGCAGACGCTTGCAGTCCTGCCCCTGCAGCTGGTCCACCTCGAGAGGAATGTAACCAAGCTGACCTCCATTCCTGGAGGGACAGATAAATCCCTTTATCTGTCCTCGATGGCGGCTCCGCTGGCATACAGTAAACACAGCCAAGCTCCTGTGTTCCTGGTGCAGCAGACAGAATCCTTTCTCCCTCTCCACACTTTGTCAGCCACTCACTGATGGCAACTGTGCTGGCAAGAAGTCAGCACAGGCAACCGTCTGGGTCCCTGGCAGGATGGAAAAAATTCCCCCCCCCCCTTTTTTCTCCATGTGAAACTCCCGGGACTCGGTTCCTTAGAAAAGCTTCACAAACTAGCACTAGAAGTTCATATATAAATTCCCCTGAATGCACCTTGGAAAATTGAAGATAAACTGGGATTTTCCCGATCAGACCCGGAGCCACAAGAAATGCTGCCTCCCTTCAGCTCCCCATCTTCCCTCTGTCTCAAGTATCTTCCTTTGATTCCTATCTTCTTCAGAGTTTTGAGCATATATGGGTGTTGATTTTTATCAAAGGCCTTTTCTGCATCAATTGAGTTGATCATATGGTTTTTGGCTTAATATATTTAAGTGGTGAATCACATTCACTGATTTGCATATGTTGAACTAGCCCTGCATTCCTGGAGTGAAGCCCACTTGATCATGATGTATTATGTTATTGATGTGTTATCAGATGTGGTTTGCTAGTATTTTATTAAGGATTTTTGCTTCTATGTTCATTAGGAAAATTGGTCTGTAGTCTTCTTCCTCCTCCTCCTCCTCCTTCTTCCTCTTCCTCTTCTTCCTCCTCCTCCTCCTCATCTTCCTCTTCTTCTTCTTCTTCCTCCTCCTCCTCTTCCTCCTCCTCCTCCTCCTCCTCCTCCTCCTTCTCCTCCTCCTCTTCTTCTTTCTTCTTCTTCTTCTTCTTCTTCTTCTTCTTCTTCTTCTTCTTCTTCTTCTTCTTCTTCTTCTTCTTCTACTACTACAGGGATGGTATGAGAGAGAGGAAAGACAGAATCAATTTTATTTAGTTTTTCATGTGGCTCTCATTGCTCAGACACTTTGTTGTGTACGTGGTGCTGGGGTTTGAACCCCCATACTTGTGCATGCCAGGCAAGTGCTATAACTGCTGAGCCTCTGCTCCAGCCCTGTGGTTTTCTTGATGTCTTTGTTGGGTTTTGGTATCGGAGTTATGATTGCCTCATAAAAAGTATTGTTTCAATTTCATGGAACAGCTTACTAAGGAGAGGTGTTAACCCTTCTGTAAAGGGCTTGTAGAACTAGGCTGAGAATCCATCAGGTCCTGGGCTCACTTTTTTTTTTTTTGGAAGGCCTCTGATTGCTATTTCAATTTTGCTACCTGAGATTGGTTTATTTAGATTTTTCAATGCCCTTCGTTGTTAATTTGGGGGTGTCATATGTGGCTAGGTATTTGTCCATGTCTTCCAGATTATCAAACTTGGAAGAGTACAGGTTTTCAAAATAAGTTCTGATAATCTTCTGGATTTCAGTTGAGTCAGTGTTGATGTCTCCATTTTCATCTTCGATTTTGTAGATTTGCTTCACTTCATTCTTCCTTTTGGCTAGGTTAGTTAGGGGTCTGTTAATTTTATTTATTTTTATGAAAAACCAACTCTTTGTTTTGTTGATTCTTTGTGTTGCTTTTTGTTATCAATTTCATTGATTTGAGCTCTGATCTTGGTTATTTCCTGCTTTCTGTTGGATTTGGGATTGGATTTTTCCTCTTTTTGTAGGGATTTGGGTTGGAGCTTGGGTTTATTTATTTGGGTTCTCTCTTGATTTTTGATGAAAATGCTCAGTGCTGTACACTTAACTCTTACGAATGCTTTCATTGGTGCTGGTGCGATGGCTCAGCAGTTATGGCACATGACAATCTGTGGGTTCAAACCCCAGCACCACATACACAACTAAGTGTAGGAGCAATGAAGGCCACATGAAAAACTAAATAAAATTGATTTTCTCTCTCTCACTGTCCTTCACTTTATCTATTAATTTTTTATTTCATATTATATATATTATTAGGGCATTATAGTTTTACATAATGATGGGATTAGTTGTCACATATTCCTAAATGTACAAAATTCAGCAATACAATTTGTTCAATATCCACCCCCCTACATCCCTCTACCTCCCTCCTCCCATCCCCTGATCCCTTGCCTTTCTTCTGGGTCCTATATTGTTCCTAAAAAACCCAAATACAGTCACGTAATTCTTATACCTATGAAGAATATTGTATATATATATGGCTATAGTATACACAGTGACATTTATAACTGCTTGGAATGTACCTTGTTTTATCTCAGCTTCAACATTTCCCCTTCTCCTCCCTTCCTATCATCCCTTGTTATTCTTCTAAATATTTGACAACAGGATCAAGCTTATATGTTTTTGTACAGGAATGCAGCACAGCTTGTTCAAATATCTTATGAAGTATATTGCAACTTTATCTCATAAATATTAACATTTTGCATTTTGTTCTATGGCTCTAATGCATGAATCTGTCTACTCCCAAGCCTGGGTTTAGGTCCAGCCTCCAGAAATGAGGGACACCATTCAGCCTTTGACTCTCTGGGTTTGGCTAACTTTGCTCAGCATGATTTCTTCCAATACCATACATCTACATGGGTGCACCATGGGCCCGAGTTCCACGCTGCCGTTGCTCACTCTGTGACACACCTGCCACTGGGGACGGCCGGGCCATGTCTGTGCAGCAGCTGCAGCCTCAGTGTCCCCCTGCCTTCCTGTCCCCACCCAATGTCCTTCTCTCTTTTTAAAAAAGAAAGAAAGAATGCTTTCATTGGGCTGGAGTGGTGGCTCAGCAGTTACAGCACTCGCCTGGAATGCACGTGGACATGGGTTCAAAACCCAGCACCCGTGTACACAATGAGGTGTTGGAGCAACGAAGGCCTCATGAAAAGCTAAATAAAATTGATTCTCCCTTTCTCTCTCACAGTCCCCCTCTCTCTTTGAAAGGAAAAAGAGTGCTTTCCTACTGTCCCAAAGATCACTTTCATCCCTTTCCAAGAAGTCCTTGATTTCTGTTCTCATTTCATCTGTGATCCATTCTTCATTTAAGAGGGTATTATTCAATCTCTGTGTATTTATGTGCTTTTGGTTGCTTTTCTTGCTGTTAATTGCTAAGATCAAACCACTGTGTTGTGTTCTGATAAGATATGTGAGATTGTATCACCTTTATATTTGCTAAGATTGCCTTTGTGGACTAGCATGTGATCTATTTTGGAGAAGGATTCATGTGCTGCTAAGAAGATATACTCAGCCGATTTGGGATGGAATATTCTATAAATATGTTAAGTCAAATTGGTTGATAGAGTTATTTAGGTTAGAGATATCTTTGCTGATTTTTTTGCTTTAATGATCTATTGTTGATAGTGGTGTGCTAAAGTCTCCTAGTATTATTGTGTTGAAGTCCATAAGTGGTTTAACGTCCTTGAGTTCTATTTTGAAATATGAGGAAGGTTGTTATTGGGGGCATAAATGTTAACTATTGTTACATCTCCTTGATGTAGTGTTCCATTTATTAAGATGTAGTGAGCTTTAAAATTTTTGGTCAAAATTAGCTTTGTGGGATATAAGGATCACAACACCGGCTAGCTTTCTTGGGCCACCAGCCTGGTAAGCTTTTTGCCAACCTTTCACCTTCAATGTGTGTCTATTTTTGGCTGTGAGGTGTGTCTCCTGTAAGCAGCATATTGTTGGATTTTGTTTTTTGATCCAGTCAGCTAATCTGTGACTTTTAATTGGGGCATCGAGTCCATTCAACTTCAGTATTAGAATAGATACGTGATTGTGGGTCCCTGGCATTGTGAGCTTTGCTGTATTGTGCGCCATCTTGGATATCTTTTAGTGAGTTGTTATTATTGACTTTGTTCTGTTTATGAACTTTGGAAGTTGTTTGCTGTTCCTCTGTTTGAAGTTTGTCTTTGGGTTTTCTCTGTAGAGCTGGTTTTGTGCTTGTGTGTGTTGCCAGTTAGTTCTTACCACGGAAGGATTTTATTTCCCTATCAAATCTAAAGTTGGGTTTTGCAGGGTATAGTATTTTTGGCTGCCAATTATTTTCTTTCAGTATTTGAAAAATATTGTTCCATGCTCTCCTGGCCTTTATTGTCCGAGAGGAGAAATCCACAGTAATCCTTATGGGTTTGCCTCTGAATGTGACTTGGTGTTTTTAAAATTCTTTCCGTGATATCGCTGTTATTCATTTTGTATATGAGGCGTCTAAGTGATTTTCTCATTTGGTTCCAAAATAAACTTCAGAAACATCTTACTTTTTAAAATGTTTTATTAAGGAGTTGAGTTATTGTACAATCATAAATGCATATTAAGTAACAATATGATATGCATTTGTTCTTAGATTAGAATTATTCCCACATCACCCATACCCCCAGTCTCTTGATTCTTATATATTTTGCCCCTACAAGTGATATAAATGCTTAGCCTGTGAATTTTCCAGAGCCATATGATTGCAGAAGTATTATTTGCATTCTCAGGGATAAAGAGTACGCTACAATGCTGTTTATCCCCTATATCCCTCCATGTCCACCTTCATTTTCCTCCTACCCTCTTCCTTCCCCCCTGCCTACCTGCCTATCCC
The DNA here is from genome assembly GCA_004027875.1 of Aplodontia rufa. Lineage (NCBI taxonomy): Eukaryota > Metazoa > Chordata > Mammalia > Rodentia > Aplodontiidae > Aplodontia > Aplodontia rufa. The sequence continues at coordinate 18,835 of PVKS010028580.1, forward strand.
CCACCCATCATATCTATAGTTCCCTAGCTAATGTGTTGCTACACCTTTACTGGGTCTAACACATGAGTTTGACAATCTTTCACTCAAGCCTGGGTTTAGCTCCAGCCTCCACAAAAGAGGGAAAACATTTGGCCCTTGAGCCTCTGGGTTTGGCTAACTTTGCTCAGCATGATTTCTTTCATTGCCATCCATTTACTTTCAAAGGCCACAATAACTTTCTAATTGTTGAGTAGAATTTATTGTATATATGTATACCACAGTTTTGGATCCATTCATCCAGTGACATCTGGGTTGGTTTTATAATTTAGCTACCATAAATTGAGCTGCTATGAACATAAATTTTGCTGTGTTGCTGTAATGTGCAGATTCTAACTCCTCTGGGAAAATACCCATAAGAGGAATAGCTGGGTCGTATGGTGGATCCATCCTTAATTTTTTGAGGAGTCTCCCCAGTGCTTTCCAGAGTGACTATACAGTCTGCTATTCTACCAAATGTGTGCTAGCGTTTCTATCTCCCCGCAATCCCTCCAACATCTCTCTCTCTCTCTCTCTCTCTCTCTCTCTTTCTTTCTCTCTCTCTCTCTTAAAGAGAAAGAGACAGTGTGTGTGAGAGAAAGACAGAATCAATTTTATTTAGTTTTTCATGTGGCCTTTGTTGCTTGGGCACTTGGTTGTGTACATGGTGCTGGGTTTTAACCTGTGTACTCATGCATGCGGGCAAGCGATATAACTGGAGCCACTGCTCCAACCCCCCTCCAGCATTTATTATTGTTTATGTTCTTCATCTTTGCCAATCTCAGTGGTGTGAGGTGAAATCTTAAGGTGGTTTTGATTTGCATTTCTCTGATTACAGTGATTGAGAACACTTTCTCATGTATTCATTGGCTTGCTCATTTTTCTCTCTTGAGAAGTTTCTGTTTATCTCCTTGGCCCATTTATTGATTAGATTGTTTGTGTTTTTGGTATTAAGTTTTTTGAGTTCTTTGTAAATTTTAGATATTAGGCCCCTGTTGGAGGGATCACAGGTCATTGTTATTTCTCATTATGTAGGATCTCTCTTGATCAGAAGCATTTTAAATCTGCATTTTAAAAGTTTACTAGACTATTTGTACACAATAGAGTTTAAGGAGGCTTAGGAAAATAAAGCAGAGTTGACGGTTTGTGCTGGACAACCCAGGGCATGAAGATCTACAATGGCCTGGTTCAGATTCTCCTCCAGGGTCAGGGCAGCTTCCATGGCACACAGGGTAGTGTGCTACTCATCTTGGGTCAGCCTGTGCCCATCCTGGCAGAGCGAGCGTTCACTGAGGTGGAGTTGCATTGAGAGGCGTTGGGTGACCTCTAACTTCTCAGCTTGAGGTAGTTTTGCATTGGGAAGCGTTGGGCAGCCTCACACTTCTCCTCAGCGGAGGTGGTTTTGCACTGGGGGGTATTGGGCACCTTCACACTTCTCCTCTGCAGTGATACTCCAGAGCCACATGATTTCCTTTGAAATGGAAGCCCATAGCGTGGTAGGTATAGGAAACCTCCCGGTGCAGGCTGAGGAGGCATTCAAGGGCGGCCTGCATTCAGGGAATAATATTGGTGGGTCTGGGTGTTTGTGGTTGGTGGGAAGATGGAGGTAACCCCGAAATCGGTGTTGTAAATGGTTTATTCTTAAGGCTTCTTCCCTAGAGACTGGTGTCTGGGCTTAGACTCAAGGACTAGACAGTCTGATCCTCACACAAGAGTGTCTCCCTGGCGAGCACCTTCTTCCTTCCAACTTTTACAGGTACACAGCACACTCTTGCTATCTGCATTCACCCAAGACCTGCTTGCTCCTAGGTCCCTGTGACTTGGTTCTCACTCATCAACCTCTCTCTCCCCAACTCTCCCAGCTACTGGTCACCCCCCCTCGAGTCCCAACTTCTACGAGACCAACTTTTGCAGATGCCACATGAGTGTGCGGTCACATGGACCTGGTCTGTCTTGTTTCTCTTGACTTGTGACCTCTAGCTCATCCGCATGCAGATGTCACCATTCCACTCTTCTTTATGGCTGAATACTATTCCATCATGTATATGTTTGTTCTGATTTTCTTTATCCATTCATCAAAATAAACAGCCCAATTAAGAATGGGCAATAGACAACTAGACTTCTCAAAAGAAGCACACAAATGACCAATAGGTACACGAGAACTTCTCAGCATCACTGGTCACCAGGGAAATGTAAAGCAAACCAAAATGAGCTATCTCTTCGCTCCAGTACAGATAGTTTTTATTTTTTAAAGATGAAAAGAGTGGGTGAGGGAATCAATTTTTACTTATTTTTCCATCTGGCCTTTGCTTCCCTGACACTTAGTTGTGTATGTGGTGCTGGGGTTTGAACCTGGGTCCTTGCGCAGGCCAGGCAAGCACTGGAACCACTGACCCCCGCTCCAGCCCCATCACCACTGATTCTTCACATTGGGCCCAAAGTCCTAGCCAGTGCACGAGGTGCCCTGTGAAGTTCACTTACAAGGCTCCTGGGGAAAAGTGGTGATCACACGGTTACCTGGGTCCCAGGGAGCAGGCGGGCCAGGGAGCTGCCGAGCTCACAGTTGCACAGATGTGAACATGAGAGTCTCTTCGTGATTATCTCTCCTAAAACAAGCAAGTCAAAGCAATTGTTTTTTTTTTCTTTTTTAGTACTAGGGCTTGAACCCAAGGGTGGTTCACCACCGAGACACATCCCCAGCCCTTTTTATTTATTTATTTTTAAATTTTGAGACAGGGTCTCTCTAAGATGTTGAGGCTGGCTTTGAACTTGTGATCCTCCTGCCTCAGCCTCCTGAGCTGCTGGGATTACAGGCGTGTGTCACTGCACCCGGTGGTGGGTCAAAACTTTTAAAGACATAGCTGATAATAGTATAAAAATTAAATTATTGAAATATTTCCAACAAAAATATGCAGTAACTACATGGTGGCAAGATAAGACTTAACTGAGAAACGACACAGGAGGAACATCAGTGGCTGGCAGGGTCAAGCGCTATAATGCAGCTGTCAGCTCTTCCCCACCCCTTCATGTGCTGCACGCAGCTCCACCTTCCACTGGGAAGTCTCTAGAACCTACATGGAACCACCACGGGCCAAACACGGCGAAAACGCTGAGGAGCTCCACAGGCTGTCCTAACGTGTGCTCACGTGTTCAGCGGGGGACAGGTGCCTTCCAAAGCAGACATCCCATCGGCTTGGCTAAGCAGCCCAGGGTGCCAAGCAGGCAGGAAGAGCCTTTCCTGGGCACAGCAGAAGTCAGCTCCCAAGATCCCTAGCAGGAGTGGGCAATGCCCCACAGGCAACAGGAGTAGCAGGCTCTCCCTGCAGAGGGCACAGGAGAGGTGAAGAGTCCCTGATTCTCCCTGCAGAGGGCACAGCCGTGTGCAGTCCCAGGGGAGGCGAGGGGCCCCTGGCTCTCCGTGCAGAGGATACAGCTGTGTGCAGTCCCAGGAGAGGCGAGGGGCCCCTGGCTCTCCCTGCAGAGGGCACAGCTGTGTGCAATTCCAGGAGAGGCAAGGCCAACACATTTGGCACAGGTCAGGGAAGGTTCTCGATGAGACCTCCAGAGCACTAGCAAGGGAAGAACTGGGGTTCAGGCTGGAGCTGTGGCTCAGCGGTTATGGCACTTGCCTGGCATGCTTGAGGACGCGGGTTCAAACCGCAGCACCATGTACACAACCAAGTGTCAAAGCAACGAACACCGCATGAAAACGAAATAAAATTGATTCTCCTCTCTCTCTTTCTCTCTATCCTTCTCTCTTTAAAAAACAAACAAACAAACAAACAAACAAATGAGTAAAGCTTCTCTTGCAGAGCTACTTCCAAGAATATGTCTGATATTTGGGGATCCCTGCTGTTTCTAATAATTTTGGTGGCCACAAAGGAGCTCCATATATCACCCAGGGGGTCATGGAGACCCTGTCCTTAGAGGGATGCATCTCTCTGCCTTGAGGTGGCCTTGGAATGCTGGAGGAAACTGTGACCCCTGAGGCTGACAATGGACCCAAAATCAAAAGGGCATCAGCAATGTGGGGAAAGGTCTACGCAAGCATGGTGGTGACCAGGTGACATGGCACAGACCAAGGTAGCAGGGAGCTTGAGCCTCCAGCCAGGAACTAAGACCAGACCAGCAGAGCAGGGTGGGAGTAGTGCAGGGACCTCCAGTAGAGGGCCTTGAGGCTCCACCCAGGCACTAAGACCAGACCAGGAGTGTGGGACAGGAAATACAAATCCCATTCTAGAGAAAGAGGTTAAGGGCAGGGGAAAAGACACTGAAAATAGCCCTCTGGGCCTTATGTTCAGATATTGAAAAGACAGTCCCAGAGCTAGGCGGTAGCTAGCAATGAGCAGTGAAATGCTTGACAAGGCCTCAGGTTTACTCTTGAAGTGTTCTTGAAGCTACTGCCAAGGCAGAAGAGCTTCAGAAACCATTAATACACAAATGTGGAGGATAAACAAAAGCAAAAGAGATGAAGGGGAGGGAGAGGCCTCAAGAACAAAGGATCTATGGGACTCTCTCTCCACAGGACCTGTAAAAATTGAGATGAGACTGAAAGCTCCTGCCCAGGTGTCTCCTACCAGCTCAGAAGGGGGTGTTCCTTAGTAGCTCAGGTGTACAGAGGTAACTGTTGACCCCAGTGCCCACATTCACATGGGATGGACTTGTAGATGAAGCCCCTTGAATAGGAGACCACCATGACAGTTCCAGAGAGGACCAGCTAAGGTCCAGAACTCCACCGCCTGACGAGAAGGGGGAATTGAACACCTGATTGGTGAAGACTGCTGAAGTAGGACCCCAGTTTTCAAATCAACCATCAAACAGTAATAAATTTGGAGACAGCGTTGCTCTCTGCTTGAGCCTTACTCTTCTTTCACCTCTCTTCCACTTATGGTCAAGTCCTCTTACATGACTTTCGGTGTCTGACTTTAAATTTTCTTTCATGGGAACACAAGAACCGAGGTTTGGAGTTTCAGCCCCTTGCTTTCCTGTGGCACCACGGCTATCACAGATGACAAAGCTGAGCTGGGGAATAATCAGGCAGTGAGTGCGGGTAGGATGACGGTCGATGAGGAGGACACTGGCTGAAGGTTGTCGTTCCTAAGAGGGCAAGAGCATCCCGCACCCGCTGTTACAGCCCCCACGCTGTCAGGGCCCTCTGCTAACACAGGTGTTCCAGACACAGGCAGCTCCTCTGCTGATAAAGGTGCTGTGGCCCAGGACAAAGGACTAGATGAGACCAGAGCTCCTGTGCCTGCTCCCAGGAATGGGGAGGGAAGGCAACGATTAATCAAGGGGGGAATCCTGAGGAATCCTGAGAGACCGTAGACGGATGAGTGGGCCCCCTCTTCAAGTTCTCGGCTGTGAGACTCCCTTCTCCTGGAGAAGTCTTTCTGCCCTTTCTTAAATAAACTGCTCCTCTTGCCTCGGTGCCCCTTGGTTTCATTCTTTGACTCCGAGTGGACAGGAACCTGACATCCACCCAACCAGCATTAAGACCATGGATGATAAAACGCTGTTGCTCAGGAACCTACCCTAAAGCCATCAGTATTTTGTCCAAAGTTTGGGGCAGATGAAGAGCGGATGAAACACGTTAAGTGATAAAGCCCTGGGAGTCAGGAGGACAGATTATGCTCTTTATTGGAGAAAGGGGTTTAAATTCCTTTTTTCCTCTTAAAATTCCTAAAAATGCTACGATTCAGAAGGAAGAATCAGATGAATGGGATCCCTTAATTTGTCTTCCCCACTGCCCATTCCCTAGGGCTCAAATCCTGATCCCACTGAGGAGCAAGATCTGTTTCCTCCCATGCCCAGGAATGTTCCAGAAGAGGGCAGAGGGGAACCAGAGCTGCAGGGGCTTCTGACCCTGCCCCAGCTCTGTACCCTTCCCAGCTAGACTAAGAAAAGAATTAGAACAAGGCAAACAGGATATTCAAAGTTTGCCCTCTTCCCAGGGAGAGAAGGAATCTGATTCCCTTTCCTCCCCTCCACCCTCTGCCCGCCAGATCCCTCAGGGAAGGGGAGAAATGGGTTAGTCAGTGCCCCTCTCACTCCTCCCAGGTGAGGGACTTAAAGGAGAGCTGAACCTTTGTCAGAGGACCCACAGGGGGTATCCTGCCAGTTAGACCAGTTCCTCAGTCCTGGCTCTACATGTGGGCTGAACCTGTGTCTGTCTTCAGTGGATTATTCTCTGGGGAAGAGAGGGGCGCAATCAGGACATCAGCAGTGGCAACACGGGATCCTGATCATATAGCTGGATCTCAGGTCCCACAAGTCCACGTAAAATTTCCAAATCAAGAGCCCCTCTGGGATAATAATAATGAGGTTCACAGGGGCCACATGGGAGGCCTCAGAGATCTTTGTATAAGGGGGATAAAAGAAGCAGTCCCTCAGTCCCAAAATAGAGCCAAGGCTGTTGATATACAACAAGAAAGAGCTGAAGGCCCAGGGGTTCTTTAATAGAGTAAAGAAACAAATGTGGAAACATTCTGGATTAGATGTTGATGACCCCTTGTGACCAATTGCTGGCCTGACATTGCTAGAATATTGGAAGGATGGACATCTAGAGGAGCTGTTGAGAGACATCAGAAGGTATATGTAAGGAAGGGTGAAGAGAAGCAGAAACAAAACGCCAAAGTTGTCCTCTTCACTACAGAACAAGTAACATAGCACAACCCAGGCCCTAAAATTCAGGGACAAAAGGGCCTCACCCAAGATACCCAAAGAGACAACAGGTCAAAGTACCACAGAAAGGAAAAGGAGGAAATGACTGCTCTAAATATGGGGAGGAAGGACACTTCCAGAGAATGCCCTGGATGGGGAAGGAAGGAGTAAGGACACCCCTCATGTCCTTCTGTGAAGATTGGGGAGGTCAGGGGCTCTTCTACACACAGGGCTTCTACCAGGAGCCCTTGACAAAGTTGGAGGAGGGATCCAAGAGAAAGAAAAGAAAGCTCCCAGTTGACCCTGGGGCAGCTCGCTCCTCTTCAACACATCACCCCACCCAGGTGCGGAAGTCCAAGGGATTGCTGCTGGTGAGACAGTTTTAGGAGAGATAGTGAAATGGCTAGGTAGTCAGGACAGGAAAAAGGGCCCCCTCTAAGAGCTAGCTGGTAGAGAGTGATTGACAGGGCATGCTCAGGGCCTTCAAATGCAAAAAGACCATGAGGCTCACCTTTGACCCAACTAAGAGATGGGGGTGGTCACAGGTGGGAACTAGGAAGTATTTGCCACCTTTTGTTTTACACAGATTTTAACCAATGGTGTTCTTGACCAGTTTCAATACCTGTTTTGCATAGATTTTAACCAATGACTTTGGTACTAAGTTTCAACGCCTGCTTTGCATGAATGTTAATTATGCTCATACCCCAAATCTATGTAACCCCTGGCCTGACCTCCATTAGAGGGTGTCCTGCTTCCAGGTGCCCCTCCGCTTTGC
>PVKS010028581.1:0-26283 GCA_004027875.1 Aplodontia rufa
CCCATCGCAAGTCTGCACGGGGAAGTATTAGTAGACTCCCGCCCAGACTGGCCTGATGCGCGAATCTCCTCTGCACTGTCCCCCCCAGTGCACACAGCCTGTGTGAGGAGCTCCCGCCCTGTCACGGGTCCGATAGCTGCAGCTCAATTGATGGAGCAGCCACTGCGAGCCAGGCTCCTGGAAGAGTGTATGCATTACCTTATTTAATCCACACCGAAGTCCTGAGCACCCGGTACGATTCCTACCACCCGCTGGGAAAAGAGACTCCAAGAATGATGCGCACTGGGACATGAGCTGGTAAGAACAGTGTGCTAGTGTGTGTGAGCCCTCATGTGCTGACCCCAAAGGGTCATGCTTACCTGCCCTGCAGCTCGGGCCCCGGGCTGGAGTGCACCCCCAGCTAGGCTTTCATCCCTCGGTGCTTGTGTGTTACTCTTTTTTTTTAAGGGGGGGATAAAGAGGATCAATTTTATTTATTTTTCCATCTGAGCTTTGTTGCTCTGACACTTAGTTGTGTATGTGGTGCTGGGGTTTGAACCCAGGTCCTTGCGTATGCAAGGCAAGCGCCATAACCGCTCCAGCCCCTTATGTGCTAATCGTGATCCTCCAATCATCATGAAGTCCTGTGGGGTGAGAATTCCATGCTTTCATTTCCTATTATGGCCTTATAGCAAGAGCATGAAACAGATATGATCAAGTCCAGTAACGATGGCGATAGCATGTGAGGGTTGATATAAGTGAAGAACGGAAGGACAGGCATTTAGAGAGCGTTACTCCATCAGGCATCTCATCCCATTGATTCCCCCAATCCTGTGACAGTGTCATTGATCCCCACTTCTAAAATGTGTCAAGAAAGTGGTATAAGTCACAGCCCTTATCAGTGGCTCCAGTAGACCTCGAATCACATCTCTCTGAACCAAAATCTCAAGTGCATTTCAATACATCAAGTGGTGGCCGCAGAGCACCCTGTGGCCCCCTCTACCCCGCAAGGTTTGACCCAAGCAGCGCCATGCTCTCCATGATCTCCATGAAGATAAGCTGGAGTCATCAAGGTAAGCTCTTCCCCAGGGACAACAGGAAGCGTGCATGCAGGTCACAGCAGTGCCGTCTATAACAGATTAAACCCAGGAACAGTCCTCGAATCCTTCAGTGGGAGATGGACGGAAACACGTGATGCGTCCACCCAGCAGAACCGGACCCAGCAGTCAGGGCAACAAACTGCAGCAACAAGCTGAGAGAAGAATCTCAGAGTAGAATCTTAAGTCAGAAAAGCAACTAAAATTAAAAGTCATTTTTAGGAATGCAAATAGATACAGGAAGAGTGTCAAAGAGTGAAAAATAAAGGAATGACAAATAGGAATCAACACGATCACAGTTCAGGAAGAGGCCAAAGAGCGGGGAAGGATGTGTGGCTACTGCAAGGGTCTTAGCTTCTGCTGTTTTACATGTAATTATTACACTGGAACAAATGACTGAATGAATGAAGGCCTTTCACAGGTGAATGATAATGATCAGCCCGGTTTTGTGCACTCTGAGTTCCAGTTTAAAGAAAAACAGGGTTAATTGAGTAAATGACTGCCTCTTGGAAGGAGGGCTCTCCTCTTCCAAGTTTTGATGCTCAGCTTTGTGCCTGGAAGAAACAAGTCATAAAGGACAGTCTGAAGGACCCCAGAGGACCTTTTGGAAATACCTAAAGTCACATCCACTGATCCCAAGAGCAGGTGACAGGCTGTGCAGGAGGGGCTGCTGGAACAGAATTCTGGCCAAGCAAGGTATGATTTCAGAAAAAAAAAAAAAAAAGAAATCCTCAAAATACGACGTCTCGGTCTGGAGCAGTGGCGCAGGGTTACAGCCCTTGCCTGGCAGGTGCAAGGATGTGGGTTCAAACCCCAGCACCACGTATACGACAAAGTGTCAGAGCAATGAAGGCCACATGAAAAACTAAAACTTGATTCCCTCTCTCTCTCTCTATCTCTCTCTGTCCCTCTTTCTTTAAAAATAAATAAATAAATAAATAAATAAATAAAAATATGGTGCTTGCCTGGCATGTGCAAGTACGCAGGTTCAAACCCCAGCATCACATACACAACGAAGTCTCAGAGCAATGAAAGCCACATGGAGAACTACACAAAAATTTTTTCTGTCTCTTTCTCTCTCACTGTCCCTCTCTTTTTTTTTTTTTAAGAGAGAAGGACAATGACAGAGAAAGAGACAGAATCAATTTTTATTGAGTTGTTCCCATGGCTTTCGTTGCTCTGACACTTAGTTGTGTACGTGGTGCTGGGGTTTGAACCTGTGTTCTCGTGCGTGCCGGGCAAGCACCGTAACTGCGTAACTAACTGCGGAGCCACTGCTCCAGCCCCTTCTTTTGAAATTTTGAAATATACAGTGGTTGTTTTAACTGTAGTCATTGTGTTGTGCTGACAATTGCTCCTGCTAACAAACTTTGTAGCCTTTCACCACCCTCTTTCCTCAAAGCGTCTCTTCTGTGATTAGTGGATCACTCTACACGGGAAGGAAGAAAGCCAGCAGAAAGGGTGGCTGAGAGGTGCGAGTCCACTTTGCTGACTTTGTTTCTGTTTTGTCTGAACCTCTCAGAATAGTGGGCAAAAGAAGCCCCTCTTTCTGGGGCTATGAGCCTAACAGTCCCCAATAGCACCATGAGCAGGTTCTGAGACCTTGCTGGGGATGGCTGTCCACCAGGCCGAGGCAGTGAGCCGCAGAGGACCCTCCTGGCCCTGCCTCTCCCGCAGGCTGAGCTGCTGGGCTGTGGGGAGCACACAGCATGGAGGAACAGGGACACCAGCTGCAGTGCCGGTGCTGGGGGGTCACAAGGCCTAGGCCACGGCGTCATCTGAAAGCAGAGGCTGCGGCTGGTGATGTGCCTGGTGATGGCACGGGGCTGGGGGCACTCCCGTGTGTGCCCTGGGAACGAGGGTGCTGGGCAGTGTGACCACGTCATTGGGCACCTCCTGTCCACCTCTGGAGAGGAGCTCATCTTAGCGCCTCCTCCTGACCCTCACTGAGCAGGAGGCAAGGCTGGAACTTAGAGCCCAAAGGTCCATCCGCCAGGGAGTTTCTCCAACTGCGGAGACAAAGGCTCCAAATAACTCCTCATGGTTACCTCCGGACCATCGTTCCTGGGTGCTGATTCTGTGTGCACAAGAGAAGAACAGCAGAAAGCAAATCACGTCACCCTGGGCCCAGACAGCAGGGGGCTGCGTGTGGCTCCAGCTGCCATCTGCATGAACCTGGTGGTAACTTACTGTTCAAATTTCGCTTTCAGTGGCTGTAAGAGGAAGAAGAGTATCCCCTGGCAGGGAACACTGAGATCAAATTAGATAATGCAGGCTAAAGAGCCCAGACTCTGGCGGTCACAATGCGGGTTAGTTCATTCTTCATTCACCCTTGTATCTCCCCCAAAGCACCCAACAGAGAGGGCAGGAGGAGCCATGCCAGAGGCAATCGGCTATGCTGGAGAGCACCCAGGTGCTCACTCTGTGAGAGCACCTCACAGAGCTGCTGTCCTTTTGGAGGCTGTTTCTCAATTGTCCAAAACGTGACTCCCTGGAGTGCTGGGACAGGGGGGCGACACTGTTTGGGGGCCTTCTCAGAAGTAAGAGCTGGTGTTTGGTGGCCAGGTCTGGGGCGATGCTCTCCCCAACTCTCTCCTTCCCCCTCACTCCAGGTGGAGCACGGTCCTCGCCCTCCCCCTGCTTCCAGCACAGGGCCACACTGAGTGCTCAGTACACACCAGCCACTGCTCACCACGTCCCCGCATTCCTTCCTTTCCCCAAGAACCCCACGAAAGAGGGCAGCAAAGACGAGCAACAGAAGGGACAGAGGGAGCTTTACTGAAGAGCAGGGCCAGGATGGAGATCCAGGTCTGCTGGGTTCAGCACCTGACCGATAGCCACTGCACCGGGCTGGCCCCTGCATACCCCCACGGCCCTTATCATGCATCATGGTATTTCTGTGCCTGCTGGTCACACGTTGCAGACTGCCAACTCCTCAGCCAGGGCCTGTGGCTCTGCTGTCTGTTTACCCTGCGGGCCTGGCATCGTGCCTGGCTAAGAAGGAATGGATGGGTGAAGAATGTCTCTCCCAAGGAAGGAGACAGCCCCATTGTCCCTCCCGGGTCACCACGACCTGCAGCCTCCATCCCCACCCAAGCACGGGGGAGCAGATGAGGACAGGGCTCTGAGGATAAAGGCTGCCCCGCCTTCCTGTGCCGGAAGGACTTCCTGGGTGGGGACTGTGTCAAGCTCTTCCTGAGAAAATAGGTTGCTGGCTCTTTCGTGCAGGAAGGGCCAGCCCACTCCCCTATGCCACAACTTTTTGCAGCAATAAAATCCTCATGGAATTTATTCTGGATGTTTTCTCCAAATCCTGACGGCTGGCCTCAGCAGAAAGCTTGCTTCACATTTGTTAGGGTGGTTTGCAGATGATTTCCCTATGGACACAAAAGGAAGCCGCCACTTAATATTAACAAGAAGTGCAGCTTCCAATTCCAGAATCAAAACAGTATATTGGGGGCTGGAGCAGTGGCTCAGTGGTTACGGCACTTGCCTGGCATGCTCGAGGACTTGGGTTCAAACCCCCACACCACGTACATAACTAAGTGTCAGAGCAACAAAAGTCACATGAAAAACTAAATAAAAATTGATTCTCTCTTTCTCTTTCTCTCTCTCACTGTCCCTCTCTCTTTAAAAAAAAATGTATATTGGTTAATAGTGGAATCTCTGAAGTCATCTATTCCTGAGTTGAAATTCCAACTAGCTCTGTAAGTTTTTTTAAACTCTCTAAGCCTCAGTTTCTGTTAAACAGGGCTTAAATAACCTGTCTTATGGAAATTATTAGTCAGAATAGATGACATGGTATATAAAACACTTAGTATATCTGGCATACAGTAAGTGCTCAATAAATACTAATGTTTTGAAAGTCAGACCTAAAGCCTGTACAGTGGTGTACACCCACAGTCTCAACTACCTGAGAGGCTGAGTCAGGAATATCACAAGCTTGAGACCAGTCTGGGAGATTTAATGAGACACAGTCTCAAAATAAAATTTTTTAAAGGACTGGGAATGTAGCTCAGTGGTAGAGTCCTTGCCTGGAATGCACAAGAGTTCAATCCTCTGTACTTCCAAAAAGTTGGGGGTGGGGAATGGGCCTAGCTTGGGAACACTAAGGTAGCTCTGGAGGTGTCAGTACCCCAAGAATGAACCCCGATCACTCCAACCTTAGGGTCTTCTCATATGACCAGCAAACTGCCTCCTCACTGACCCCAAGGTTTCCCTCCTACAGATCCTGCCCACAAGTGCAGGTCTCAGCCAGCCTTTCTAATGCTTCATTCTGGAACCTCAATAGGCAACCAAGAATTCCCAGATATTTTGGACAGGGAGGGAATCTGCAACCAGGAAGCAAAAACCAACGTAAGTAACAAAATTGACCCCAGAGAAAGCAGAGATGATGTAATTAAATACTTCAGAAGATTTCATGAGATTCTTTGTCCATAGATCAAAGGATAAACAGAAACTGAGTACGATAGTTTCTCAAAAACTTAAACAGAATTACTGCATCAGATGGCAGTTCCATGCTGGGATGTAGGTGTAGATCCTGAGCAACTGAAAGCAGGGTCCAAACGAGAGGTCTATTTGCCATATTCATTATTCACAGTGAGCTGTGGAGGTGACCCAAGCGCCCACCAGTGGACAAATGAATAAATGAAACGTGATCTGTACATACAATGGATTAGTAGTCAACCTTAGAGAGAAAGGATCTGCCACATGCTGCCACACGGAGACATCTTTTTTTTTTTTTTTAAGAGAGAAGGACAGTGAGAGAGAGAGAGAGAGAATAATTTTTATTTAGTTTTTCACATGGCTTTCGGGGCTCTGTACGTGGTGCTGGGATTTGAACTCACATACTCGTGCATGCCGGGCAAGCGCCGTAACCACTGAGCCACAGCTCCAGCCCCAACATGGAGAAATCTTGAGGACGTTCTGCTAAGTGAGATCAGCCTGACTCGCGAAGACTAACAGCGTCTGATTCCCGTCAGATGAAGCACCCAGCTTAGTCAAACGCGCATGAACTGAAAACAGAGTAGTGGTTGCCAGGGGCTGGATGGAGAGGGAACGAGGATTTGTTATTCTTCGATGGATCGAGTTTCACTTTCACAAGACAAAAAGAATTCTGGAGATGAATTATACGACAACATAAAGGGTACTTCCCAAAGCTGAAGTGTACACTTAAATTGTTACAGTGTTCAATTTTGCTATGTTTATTTTACTACAGTTAAAAACTTTTAATGAGAGCAGCCAGATGTGGTGATGCACAACTATAATCCCAACCGCTTGCTCCCAGATAGAGGCAGGAGGATGGCAGGTTCAAAGCCAGCCTCAGCAACCTAGCAAGGCCCTAGGCAACTTAGTGAGACCCTATCTCAAAATAAAATAAAAAGGGCTGGAGTGGTGGCTCGGCGGTTACGGCGCTTGCCTGGCATGTGCGAGTATACAGGTTCAAACCCCAGCACCACACATACAACTAAGTGTCAGAGCTAAGAAAGCCATGTGCAAAACTCAATAAAAATTGATTTAAAAAATAATAAAATAAAATAAATTAAAGGGGGGTTGGGGACTTAGCTCAGTGGCAGAGCACTTGCCTAGCATGTGCAAGGCCCCAAGTTCAGTCCTCAGCCCTGAAAAAAAAAAATTAAAGGGCTGGGGTTGTACTCAGTAGTACAACACCCCTGGTTTCAATCCCAGGTACCAAAAAAAATTTTAATGAGAATAAAAATTATTGGAGAGTGAACAGAAAATTGCTAAAACGATGCATTGTATGAATTTGAAGATGAGGTTAAGGAAATACCCTAACTCATAGAACAAAAAGACAAAGAAATGGAAACTACGAGAAATTTTTTTTTAATTTTTAAAAAAATCCGTTTTATTTAGTTTTTCACTTGGCTTTCGTTGCTCTGACACTTCATTGAGCATGTGGTGCTGGGGTTCAAACCTGTGTCCTTGTGCATGCCAGGCAAGCGCCCGTAACCACCAAGCCACCGCTCCAGCCCCAACTACGAGAAATTTTGAAAGATAACAAAAGAAACAATCCAGGAAGTACAAAATCTAGCTATTTGAGAACTTCAGAAAATTATCATAATAACAAAGAGAATGGGGAAAAAACAATCAAGATGTCCCAGCAAGGAAACAAGATGAATATCTTCAAGTCTACTCATACCCAGCACAATCAATGTAAAAAGGTACGTGATTAAATAAATTAACGTGAAATTTCAGGAAAGCACAGGCCAAGCAAGATCTTAAAAGCACTCAGAAAAAAAATTAACTGAACAGGCCATCCCCAGAGGCAGAGGGACCATCAGGACTTCCCACTACCAACACTTCACCAGCGATACTAACTCCCAGGCACAGCCTGGGCACAGAGCGGGAGAGTCCTCAAACGGGGTTCCAGATCCAGCCCGAACTCAGTAAGGGCGAAGAAAACACTTCTCTGCTATGCAGGCAGAAAGTCCACCTCCCGTGTGGCTGTCCTACGAGGTTATCTCGGTACGTTTTCAAGTAGCTTCCTCAAATACGTACTCATGAGGAATAAACCAAATGCAAGATGGAATAAGCCAAGCAAGAGAAGAATGAGGCACAGGAAGTACCGATCCGTGCGATGATAGCACTGAGGAAGGAGGCCAGGGTTCCTGCGAGGCCGCAGGCCCAGAAAGCAGCCAGTCCTCGGAACAGGCAGAGAAAGAAAGCCCACAGCGGAAACGTGTGAGGGAGAGTGTGGCTGAGAGCTTGGAAAATGAGCCTGGAGCACATAAGAAGCCCAGAATCCCATTTCTCAGAGCAGTTAGAAGCTCCAGAGGGATAAAGTCATTATCTAAAGTCATTTTGTAAATACAAAGAAAGCACTCCACACCAGGACACGAAGTCACTGAGGTTCAAGAACAGAACAGAACATGTACAAAAGAAAAAGAGGAACGGAAGGCTGGGGTACAAGACTCTCATTTCCTTTCCCAACAACAAAAAGAAAGGCAATCACAAACTTAGGAGAAAACAACAATACATAAAGATAGCACAGGATTCTGAGCGATGGGTGTGTTGTTCAAAACAGTAAATGTTGAACTAGGGGTGTAGCTCGGGGGAGGTGCTTGCCTAGCAAGCGGAAGGGCTGGGTTTGATCCCCACCACTGCAAAGCTGAAAATAAATAAGAAATAAATAGTGCGACCCTGGCTTGGATCCTGGAGCAGAATGAGAACATTAGATAAAAACTAGGAAAATACACACAAATAAAGCCTGGACTTCAGTAATAATGTATCGGTATCGGTTCACAGGCAGGACGTTTGCACCATAGTGTTGTAAGATGTTCTAAGATGTTCGTGGCGGGAAATTTGACCTGGGGAGTACAGAAACTTTCTACACTGTCTGGGTAGCTTTTCTGAAAATCTAAAGCAATTCTCTGATTAAACGTTTACGTTAGGGGTTGGGGATTTAGCTCAGAGGCAGAGCACTCGCTTAGCACACGCTAGGCCCGGAGTTCGGTCCTCAGCCCTGAAAAAAAAAAAAAAAGTTTATGTTAAAAAAGTATATTTAAAGGAGGTTGAAATAAGAAAGGGGGAGAAAAGTGAAAGGAAGGAAGGGAATATAACTGCTTCATCACACCTCTGATGACTCAAGAAAATGTAAGCCGTGGTTATTGAAGCAAGAAATAGAGGTTGAAGAAGTCTGTTATATGACATTGTAGAGCTGGCTGGTAGAATAGGAAAGAGCCACATAGCTATACTGAGAAGAGCAAAGGAAGATGTTTGTGGTTGACAGACAACAACAACAAAAAAATGACATAGTGAAGAACTAAAACAGAGAGAGAAGGAGAAAGGCCAGACGTGGGGACAAGAAGAATGTCTAAGCCTTCCACATCATTTTATTGTTTTAATAAATGCATTTGTTACTTCAGTTAAAGTTTTCAAAATGAAACTTTTTTTTAAAGAGAGAGGGAGGGAGAGAGAGAGAAAGAGAGTATCAATTTTATTCAGTTTTTCATGTGACTTTCGTTGCTCTGAAACTTCATTGCGTATGTGGTGCTGGGGTTTGAACTCGCAAACTCGCTCATGCCAGGCAAGTGCAGAAACTGCTGAGCCACCGCTCCAGCCCCTCAAAATGAAACTTTAAAAAAAAAAAGTTCTTTAACCTATCTAGTTCACATCATGAGAAATATAGAAGAGAACCCACCACAGAGATTCTATCTCCCAGACAAAGGGTTGAGAGTGTGCTGAAACGTAAGGGAGCACCTTAGGGACTGTCTACATCAGTGAGATAGCGATTGAGACTAACTTCCCAGGAAGGACATCAACTGCCATTGACACAGACGTGTGCTTTAAGACACACATGTCAGGGGGAAGAAGTCAACTAAACCATGTAACCCCACACTGCAGATCCCAGAGTTGGGCAGGAACTGAGCATAGAGAATTGAATATTCGCTGACCCTGAAGTCTCGCACCGCAAGAAGAAATGTTGAGACCCACAGGTTGCTCTACATATCGCAGAAGAGTCTAACACCATTTCCCAGCAGAGGGAGCTGAGGAAGAGGCAGACACCAGGAGAGGACAATTAACAAGTGGCAAGAAAGTTGGACTCAAACCTCTCCTTGGTGGAAAGAGGGGGCATGGGAGAGTCCGAGACCACCCAGATTACCTCCTTGGCACGTGGAGACAGAATCACAGCACGTTGCTTCTAAAATGTTCAGGCCAGAAGCCCCACAGAAACAAACCCACTATCCAAGAGATGGTCTGCAAATGTGCTTATCAACCACACTCCAGCGCTCCCAAATCTCAGACAAGTATCAGTCCAAAATGCAATCACTTATAAGAACAACTTATCTTTCAAAATTATTGTGTTATGACCTACCCAAATTACAGAAAACCTAAACAGACCAACATCAGGCAATGAGATAGAAACAACCATTAAAAGCCTTCCAACAGGGGCTGGAGCAGTGGGTCAGTGGTACAGCACTTGCCTGGTATGCGTGAGGACCTGAGTTCAAACCCCAGCACCACATATACAATTTTTTTTTTAAGAGAGAGGGGACAGTGAGAGAAACAGAGAAAGAGAGAAACAACTTTATTTAGTTTTTCACATGGATTTGGTTGCTCCAACACTTAGTTGTGTACATGGTGCTGGGGTTTGAACCAGGTCCACGTGCTTGCCAGGGAAGCGCCGAAACCACAGAGCCACTGCTCCAGCCCCTACAATTTTTTTTTTTTTGAGAATCAATTTTATTTAGTTTTTCATATGGCTTTCATTGCTCCAACACTTAGTCGTGTCCGTGGTGCTGGGCTGGAGTTCAAACCCAGATTCTCGCACAAGCCACACAAGAATTGTAATCGCCGAGCCACCACTCCAGCCTCCACATACACAATGAAGTGTCAGAAAAACAAAACCAGAAGAAAATATAAATAAACTTAATTTCCCCTCTCTCTTTCTCTCCCCCCTGCCCCGAAGGAAGAAAAGAGCCTTCCAACCAAGAAAAGCCCAGGACTGGATGGATTCTGAGTTTTCCCACACCTTTAACAAAGAAGTAACACCAGTCTTCCTCAAATTATTCCAGGAAATTGAAAAGGAAGGGAACACTCTCCAGTGCAATATATGAAGCCAGAATAATCCTGATACTAATACCATACAAAGACAATCAAGAAAATAAAACTACAGACCAATTTTTCTGATGACCATAGATGCAAAAATCTTTAATAAAATATTAGCAAACCACATTCAAAGACACATCAAGAAGACAGTACACCATGATCAAGTGGGTTTCATTCCAAGGATACAAGGTTGATTCAACATATTCAAATCAATAAGTATAATACACCACATAAATAGAATTAATTAACAACAAGAATCATATGATTATCTCAATAGATGCAGAAAAGGCCTGTGATAAAATCCAGTCCCATTCATGTTAAAAATGCTGTGGTTTCGGTGCTTGCATGGCAAGCACGAGGACCAGGGTTCAAACCCCAGCACCACGTACACAACTAAGTGTTGGAGCAACGAAGGCCATGTGAAAAGTTAAATAAAGTTGTTTCTCTCTTTGTCTCTCTCACTGTCCCTCTCTCTTTAAAAAAAAATGCTGGAGAAACTGGGGTTATAAGGAGCTTATTTCAACATTATAAAGGCTATATATGACAAGCCCAAAGCCAAAATCACACTGAATGGAGAAAAACTGAAATCATTTCACATGAAATCAGGAATAAGACAAAGATGTCCATTCACGGCTCCTACTCAATTTACCTCTTGAAACTGTAGCCAGAGCAATCAGGCAAGAGAAGGAAATTAAAGGGATACAAATAGGAAAATAAAAAGTCAAATTAACCCTTTTTGCTGATGACATGATCCCATATCTAAAAGTCCCAAAAAGTTCCACTGAACACTTCTAGAGCTGAAAAATAATTCAACAAAATAGCAGGATACAAGACCACATCCATAACTCAATACTTTCCTGTACTCTAATAGTGATTCTGCTGGCAAAGAAATTGGGAAAACTATCCCATTCACAATAACCTCAAAAAGCAAAATAAAATAGTTGAGAATTAATTTTACCTGAGAAGTGAAAGTTTTCTATAATAAAAGCTACAGATGCTGAATAAAGAAACGGAGGAAGACCATAGATGAAAAGACCTCCCATGTTCTTGGATAGGCAGAAGTAATACTGTTAGAAACGGCCGTTCTACCAAAAGCACTACACGGATTCAACGCAATCCCCATCAAAATGCCCATAGCATTCTTCCCGGAACTAAAAAACAGAGTCCTAAGCTTCATTCAGAAGGATAAAAGTCCCAAAATCAATCATGAGCAAGAAGAGTGATGCTGGAGGCATCATAAAATCTGACCTCAAATTATACTATAGAGCTATGGTAACAAAACCAGCTTGGAATCAGCATCAAAATAGACATGAAGACCAATGGAACAAAATAGAAGACAGAGAGAAGCCCACACAGTTAAAGTCATCTGGTACTTGGAAAAGGTGCCAAATATGTATGTTGGAGAAAAGACCGCCTTTTTACTAAATAGTGTGGGAAAACTGGATATCCATTTGTGGAAGAATGAAACTAGATCCCTGTTTCTTACACTGCACAAAAATCAAATCAAAGTGGATCAAAGACTTAGGAATTAGACCAGAAATTTTACAGTGGCTTAAAGAAAGCATAGGCTCAATACTCCATCACAATGGTGCACGCACCAACTTCCTTCACAAGACCCCTAAGGCCCAAGAAATAAAATCAGGAATCAATAAGTGGGACAAAATCAAATTAAAAAGCTTCTACACAGCAAAGGAAACAATAAAGAAAATGAAGAGAGAGCCCACAGAAAGGGAGAAAATCTTAGCCAGCTACCACTCCAATAGGGGATTAATAGCCAGAATATATGAAGAACTTGAAGAGCTTAACACCAAGAACAAATGACCCAATCAATAAATGGCTGAAAGGACTAAACATGTTTTTCAAATGAAGAAACATGAATGGCCAATGAATATATGAAAATGTTCAACATACCTAGCAATCAGGGAAACGTAAATCAAAGCAATTTCATCTCGGTCCAGTCAGAACGGCAAGCGTCAAGAAAATAAATAATGGGGCTGGAGCGGTGGCTTGGCAGTATGGCACTTGCCCAGCATGCACAAGAACACAGGTTCAAACCCCAGCACCCACGTACACAACTAAGTGTCAGAGCAATGGAAGCCTTGTGAAAAACTCGATTAAAATTGATTCTCTCTGTCTGTCTCTCTCTTACTGTCCTTCTCTCTAAAACTAATAATAATAATATAAATAATAATAAATGCAAAAAAGGATGTGCAGGAGAAAGTACAATCATACGTTGTTGTTGGGACTACAACCACTCTAGAAAGCATTATGGTGATTCCTCAAAAACCTAGGATTGGCACCACCATATGACCCAGCTATCCCACCCCTTGCTTTTTATCCAGAAGAACTAAAATCAGCATACAATGATGATACAACCACATCAATGTTTATAGCAGAGCAACTCACAATAGCTGAGCTATGGAACCAGCCCAGGCACCCATCACTAGATGAATGGATTAAGAAAATGTGGTTTATATACACAATGGAGTATTTCTTAACCATAAAGAAGCATAAAATCATGGCATTTGTCAGTAAATGGATGGAACTGGAGAACATCATGCTCAGTGAAATAATTCAGACTCAAAAAAAAATCAGGAGTTGAATGTTTTCTCTCATATATGGAATCTATAGCAAAGTAAGGGGGGAAGGAGTGGGAAGTCCCATATCACAAAGACAGAGGAAAGATGGGTGGAGAAGAAGGACATTAAAGGGGAGGAAGGAGGAATCAGGAAGGGGAGGAAATGGAGAATGAATTTGACACGATATAAAACGTGCATATATAAATATACACGTGAATTCCACCTTTATGGATGTATAGAAAGCACCAATCAAAAATAAATAACTGAGTGGGAAGGAAGATCAGTAAAGAATATCGGTTTTTCTTTACTTTTATTGTTTGCTCAACAAAATACTTCTGTTCTCTTCTGCCTGGCTAATGCCTTCTCATGATCCTATAATGCAGGGGTTGGGGATTTAGCTCAGTGGCAGTGCACTTGCCTAGCATGCGCAAGGCCCCAAGCTCAGTCCTAAGCCCTGGAAAAAAAAAATCTATAATGCAGTATAATAAAAGCACAATCATAATTATTGAAAAATAATCTGTGGGAAAATCAAACATTTATGACATAAAGGATTGATGTCCGTGATATATAAAGACATTTTATAAATCAATAAGAAAATATGAGCACATTTATTCTTGGCTGGTAATCCACTCTCCAGTAGCCAAACTCATTTCTTTAAAATTCAAATATGGCCACGTTACTTCCCTACTTATAGGTCTATGATGGCTTCACATTGCTCTTAGCATTAAGTTCAAAACTCTTAGCATGGGGCACATGATCTGGCCCTTACCTGCCTCTCACATCATCCCTCTTTCCTCTGTCTCTGGACTCCAGCCAGACTCATCTTTGTTCAGTTTCTTTATTTAAATTGTAAAGCAAGTTTAATTTAGAAGGTGATGTTATAATTAAGTGTTAAAAGGATTTTTCACCTACATTGCCCCATTTACTCTTCACGCAGAAAGAGTCATGCATGGATTTTTGCATTTCTTTTACAGATGAGAGAATATAAGCAGCCCCAGAGAACATAAACTATTTGGCTAAGGCAACCCAACCAAAAAAGAATTGATAAGGAGTGATAAGGACCCTTTTAAGCCTAAGGCTTACCATAGTAACTTTCCTAGGGTTTACCACAGTAAACATCTCTCCAATGTGGACGTGGCCAAGGGGACTTCAGTGAGGTAGCCCCTGCTGAACACCAGAGTCCTGATATGAGGATAAGCCTGGAGGCTACAGCCTCAACCCCCTGTCCTCATGGCGAACAGCCTCCCTGCAGATGGCGATGAAGCTGACCTCTGAACGCTCAGGACCCCTGATGCTTAGGGGAGGCAGCCAGACCTCCCATCCCCTTACCAAGACAGCGTGTCATAGCTCACATTTATTGAGCTTAGTACCTACCAGGCGCTTTTCTAGGCTGTTTACATTAATTAACTTATTAAATTCTCTGAACGCCAGCGCGGGGCGGGTACTATGGTGGAGGCAGACACGGGAGACATTAAGAAATGGCCCGGGGTTGCAGGGCTAATAATTCTCAGAACCACGACTTGGATTCTGGAAGCTGTGCTCTTCATTCTGCCTCCATCCCCCGACCCAGCCCATCCTTGCCTTCCTGGGGTCACGTGCATCCAGGAGGTTGCTAAAGCCCTCTCCCTCGGAAAGCACGGTCGAGCCGAATCCTGCGTTATCTCAAGGACCTCAGGGACCTGGAGGGCCCACCATCCGTCAAACTCCGGAGAGCCGTCCAGGGACCCGGGGACAAGTGGCGCGGGCACCGCAGGACTCCGCGAACGCGGGCGGGGAGCTGGGCGCGCTGCGTGGTGACGGGGCAGCTGCTCCCCTGAGAGTCGGGAGGCGCGAGCTCGGGGACCGCAGTGCCCTGCGAACGCGGCGGGGTCACTGCGAGCGGTCGCCGAAGGAGACGCACAGACCTTAGGTTCAATTCCTGCGTCCCTCCCCGCCCCTGGAGTCACAAGACAGGATTGGAGAGGACGCGATCTGGGAACTCTGGTCCCCTGCACACCAGGGCGGAAACGCTCTCCGGTGCTCCAGCGCCGCGGTGGCGGAGGAGAGCGGCCCCCGGCTCCGGGTACCGCGCCGCGGCCGCCGCGGGAGCTGTCCAGTGCTGAACCCGGATGCGGCCGGGCCGCAGGGCTGAGACCCAAGCGCGCCGCGCCCAGCGGAGCCCGGACCCCGCTTCTGCGAGCGCTGACGCAGCGCGCCGGGAGCGCGGGGAGCAGCGGCCCCGAGCCGGGCATGGACCTGCAGAGACCCGACTCCTACCAGGGAGGAGCCGGCCCGGACTTCAACGAGCACATCTTGCACAAGGTAAAAATCCCCTCCGCGCCCCCTCCGCGGCCGGGGCGGGCAGCCCCCAGGAATTCGCTCTGTCCCCTCGTTTTGCTTTAGGACTTAAAAAGAAACTAGCCCGTATCCCTAAGCCTGGGGACTCCTTTCTGTTTGATCCTGTTTGCTGCTCAAAAAAGAGAGATGCCTGAGTGCTGGGGGAGGGGCCGCCAGGGTTCTGAGGATTCACTCCTTCCCTTAAATCTCCTGTGTCCCTTTCCCACTCCCTCCCTCCTGTCCCTTCCCCCTTCCAATACCTGTGCACCCCGAGCACCGCTCTCGGTACCCTTGGAGGAGGCTGAGCTACCCCTTCCACCCTGTCTCACAGGCTCCAGCCCCAGTAGGTCTGGGAGCAGTGGTCACAGACCTGCATTCCCAGCCAACCTGGCTGAAATTAGACATAGAAATGATATGCAGCAGAGACAAAGGCTCGTCCTCAAACCAGGCTCCCTGAGGCTCCGGAAAGCTGCCCTCCAGCCAGGACTCAGAATGCACGTGCTTATTTCAAGGTTAAAATACATCTGTTGCTCCCCTCATTCAAGTTTCTTGTGCAATTCATTTTTCAGTCATTCAGGTCTCCTTCCGAAGTAATTGTTGGGGGGGAAATAGCAGCTTCCCTCTAAGCAACACTTCCTAATACAAAATTTAGTATCTTGAAACCTTAGCCTTGTATTTGCTGAAAGAAATTATTATGGCTCCCTACCCCTTGTGTGACCTGGCCTCCTGCTCCAGCCCTTCGATCCCTCCTTTGTGAGTTTTATGACAGTTTATGTGTTGATTCCTGCAAGGCTGTACATGGTCCCATAACTTGAAGTTGTGTTTTTTTTTTAAGAGAGGACAGAGAAAGAGAGAGAGAGAGAATCATTTTTATTGAGTTTTTCACATGGCTTTCGTTGCTCTGGCGCTTAGTTGTGTACATGGTGCTGGGGTTTGAACCAATGTACTTGGGCATTCTGGGCAAGCGCTGTAACCGCTGAGCCACCACTTCAGCCTCTAACTTGAAGTTTTTAAACCAAAATATCACTCTGGAAAGTCTCTGAAAGCAGGCTTTGAAATAATAATCTGATCCACATTTCTCCTCTATTATACAATTAACATTTGAGGAACTTAAAGTCCAGAGAGGCAAAGTGACCCAAGAACACAAGCTAGTAAATAGCAGGGCCAGGAACTGGGAATCTAAGCCTTGTCTCTTTTTCTCCACACACTTACCAAAATCGCTCACAGAAACGTGATCTGTGGCGCGTTAGCAGTACCTGGGAGAGTATTAGAATGTAGAACATCAGTGCCCACCCAGACCCACTGAATCCGAATCTCAATTTTAACAAGTTTTGCAGGAGGTAAATGTGCATGCTAATGTTTTAAATATTTTTGGAAACAATTTTTTATTTAGTTTTTCATGCAGCTTTTGTTGCTCCAAGACTTCATTGTGTACATGGTGCTGGGGTTTGCACTCGCATACTCGTACATGCTGGGCAAGCGCTGTAACCACTCCGTCCTGCATGCTAATTTTTAGATCCATGACTCTGTACCATACTGGCCACTTCTGACACAGATAAAAGAAAATCATCTATTTTATTGAAGGAAGCAGATTTGTAGGTCTTCCCTTCCAGGACTCTGAATCCGTAGGGTATGGACAAGGAGAAAAACTTGTAACAAGCACCCCAGTCCAGGAGTTTTTAAACCATCATAGTTTGAAGTAAACTACAGTGAGAACCAAGTTCTTTGAGACTATGAACCTAGCACAGTAAAAAGTATGAACAAGCAAGAATGTAATTACAGATCAATTACAAAATCATCCTAGTGAATAGATCTATGGGTCTCTCTTAGTTTAAACTATCATATAAAAATAAAATTATTAAGTTTAAACTTTTTATTGAGAGATTTATTATAGAACAACCATACAAGTTTTTAACAAAATAATATAAAATGTGTATATATTCTGGATATTAGAATTACCCCCAGGAGTGCCCCCCCAATTACTCACCCTTATCCCTCCCTTCCCCTTCCCACAATATCTCTAAAAAGTATTATGTTGTATAACATTACATCTTATCTAGATTTAACACATGATACTAGATGACCATTTTTTTTCAGGTTATTATCAAATGTGGTCTTTCCCACTTCAATTACCTACACATGAAATACAGTATGAAAACTTTCACTTCCTTTGGTTTATTGATCTCACCAGAGAGTGAGCTTGTTCCAACAAGTCCTAATATACCTGAAGACAAATGTCTATTTGCTGCGGTACAGGCTGGCTCCCGAGCATCGTGAGGCTGGGAGCTAAGCTGAAACCTTGTTTGGACCCGACAGAGGGGCACGTGTGTGTAAGGAAAGCGCTCCTTCAGGCACAGTGCTGACAGACTCCTCCCAGAACAATTTTATGATTGTGCATGGCTTTTTATTGTCATTTACTTAAAAATAGTTTTGCAAAAAACCAGGGTAGCAACACATTTGTATTATTTTCAAGTCTACTATAAGATGGAGTCCAAGGAGCTGTTGTTGATTTATTAGAACCTATTGGCCAGGAGAGGCAGGACTCCACTCCAACATTAGTTACTAGAAGGAAGAATATTTTAGATAAACATTTATTGAAATGCAACAAACTAACAAAAACTGAACCTTATGTGAACATCTTGCTGGATTATCACATGGTGCACACACATATGTAAGCTCTACTAGGATGAATGGTACATCCAGAAACCTCTCCTTCCCTTGCTACAGCCCAGAGGTTTGCATCACAGAGGAGAAAGTATCCTTTGATGTTCCGACAGGGCAGCCAAATTTTATGTTCTAGAAACTAGCCAGAGAGGAAACTTTGTGTTATGGTGGAAAGAAACCCCAGGTTTAGGATCACTCAGTCCTGGACTGACTTTCAGCAACATCTGTGAGCATTGCTTTACCAAGCTACAAAATAGGAATAATAATAGCTGGCTTATTGCTTTTGAGCAAGGATTCTAGATAATGTAGCATTAAGCTCATACGCAGTCTCTGGGGTGGGGGAGACATTCAGCACATAAATGGGATTACCAGGGCACAGCAACTTCCGTAGGTTTCACACTTGGTCCCACCTAAAATGACACAGCTTCGTGACAAGAGCAGCAGCTTTGCACACAGAAACCTCGGAAACACACACATAATTCACAGGCACAATCCCATGAGAATTAACTCATGCAACACACTTGTGCAAAAAGCACGACTTCTGTGCAAACATCCAGTCCTGACCACCTAAGTTCACTGTCTCTTCTCTCAGGGAGATGGGAGCCGGAACCTGGGGAAGCCTCTAACTAATATCCACTCACCAACAAATCCCACTGTTGTGCATGATTCTAATGCATCAATAAAAAGGAAAGAATTAGGAAAGCCACTTGCATGAAAAGTAGATGCCAAACATGATGGTGGGCTGTCCTCTGTCCTAAGATGTGGCCTGACCCAGAGAAGTAACTCTTAGGGGACTCCTGAAGGGTGGCTGGATGCTGGGATAACTGGGAAACAGCTGAGTCCACCCAGCACATGCTCGGAGTTTTGGGTTTCTGTTTGTTTGTTTTTTTATTAATGCATTATAGTTTTACATAATGATGGGATTAATTGTCACATATTTCTAGATGCACACAAATCAGCAATACGATTTGTTCAATATCCCCCCACATCCCTCAACCTCCCTCCTCCTGTCCCCTGATCCCTTGACTTTCTTCTGGGTCCTATATTGTTCCTAAAAAAACCAAATACAGTGACATAATTCTTGTACCTTTGAAGAATATTTTTATATATATGGCTAAGTATATACAGTGACATTTATCACTGCTTGGAATGTACCTTGCTTTATCTCAGTTCCCCTTCTCCTCCCTTCCTATCATCCCTTGTTATTCTTCAAAATATTTGACAATGGAATTAAACATTTACGTTTTTGTACAGATATGCAGCATACTTGTTCAATATCTTATGAAGTATCTTGCAACTGTATCTCATAAATATTAACATGTTGCATTTTTAAATTTATTTTTATTAGTGCATTATAGTTTTACATAATGTTGGGATTAGTTGTCACGTATTTCTAGATGCACACAATTCAGCAATACAATTTGTTCAATATATCCCCCCACACATCCCTCTACCTCCCTCCTCCGATCCCCTGATCCCTTGCTTTTCTTCTGGGTCCTATATTGTTCCTAAAAAAATCCAAATACAGTGACATAATTCTTATACCTATGCAGAACATTTTTATATATATGACTATAGTATATACAGTGACATTTATAACATGTTGAATTTTTGTTCCATGGATCTAATAGGTGAGTTTGTCTACTTTACTCCCAAGCCTGGGTCCAGGCCCAGCCTCCACAAATGAGGGAAACCATCTGGCCCTAGACTCTCTGGGTTCGGCTGACTTCGCTCAGCATGATTTCTTCCAATGCCATCCATTCACCTTCAATGGATGCAGGATCATTGCTTCTAATAGCTGAGTAGAGCTCCATGGTGTATATGTGCCAGAGCTTTTGGATCCGTTCATCCAGCGAGGGGCATCTGGGTTGCTTCCATAACTGAGCTGTGTAAATTGAGCTGCTCGGAGTTTTTCAGCACTCACTGTTGTGCTCACAATTCTGAATATTTGATGCAACTAAATAATTTAAAGCACGCGAACAACCTTGCTGCTCTTTTCTTGAGAGAACTCTCGGTCCTGTCTTGCTACCCGTACAGTCTCAAGAGCCGTCAAGATTAATGAGGCCAGTTAGGGACTCAGGAACAGCTTGGAGATTTAGTCCTTGCTGTACCAGGCTTGACCTTGAGCTCTGGGAAAATTGACAGACAGCTGAACTTGGGCCCCAGACTCCAGTGAGTCAGGACAAAGGGCCTTCAGTTCTGCTGCTCACTTCCTAAGCCCTCTGATAAACACCACGCACCACACGCCAAGGGAGACACAGTCTCCCTTGCGGCATCTCAAAAGACCTGCAGGAAGAATGGCATGGGCTGTGTATCCACTGATCCAGGCCGTGGTGGTTGTTGGATTTTAAAGGACTTAACAGGGAGGTAAATTCAAGTTCTGTCTTCTGCAGTACTCCCTGTAGGTGAATGGCAAAGACAGGCCAGGAAGCCCTACCCTGTCTTCTCTTCTGCGGATCCTTCACCTCCATCGACTTCTGCTCAATTCTACATCCCTCAGAAGCCCATACGCCTCCTCCATCCACCCAGCAAACTTATGCTCTATAATATGACTTAATATATGGGTCCCTGCTTCGACCAGCATGAGGCCTCCAAGGCTCGGACACAGATTGCTATAATATGAGCGTGTGAGGAAGGCCCGGGAAGGTACAGTGGGTTGGCCCAGGAAGAAGAGGTCACTCTGACCTCAGTTTGATACGTTCTTTCCCACTTGTGGCCTCTGATTTAAGTTAAGGTCTAAAAAAGACAGAGTTCCATACACCAGCTCACCTCTCTCCCCCGCTGATCCTGGAAGGGTCTGGAGAGAACATTGTCCTCCTCTGCCAAAAAAAAAAAAAAAAAAAAAAAAAAAAAAACATTATAAGGCAAAAACAAAAACAAATCCGCCAGCAAAGAGCACCCCCCTCTTCCGTTTCGCCCTGCGAGTCCTTGTCACGCAGGGATATTTCTGTTTTTGACTAAACTATGTTAGTGGAACACAAAATTGTGGTCGAAGAATCTAAATGCACAGGGCATGCAAGCCCTGAAGGTAGAGAGAGTCTACATTCCGAGTGGGGCGCTACTCGAGTTCTTGCCAGATCCCCATGCTCAGTCAGGAACAGGCGCCAAAGCCAGGAAAAGCCAACCACTCCCTGTGTAATGTTTTCATTCGCTTGTTTTCCTCTCTGCGCACTCTACAGACTTATGGATAAATAAGTGAAGGATGTGTTACGTCACTGACAATCTGGGGCCATCTGGGACTCCTTGGGCTAAGTGGTGGGCCCTGCCCGGCTCCTGGGGCAGACAGCTGGCCTGGGGGGGGTACTGCTGGCTCCCTGGCGTAACCGGGCAGGAAATGATGTCAACTCAGCCCAGCCTCTCACACATTTTCCAGACTCCTCAGCCTGTCCTCTCTTGGGAATTCTGCCCTTTAATTAATGGCCCTGGGGCTTTTTGGAAGCAAATATTGGACTCAGTAATGTTGGGGAGCTTAAGTTTTCTCTTGTAGCTGTTCTGGGGAAAGGCTGTGACTTCCTTCATTTTCAGGGCAGGAAACCCTGGTGAGTGCCAGGCTGGGGACAGCTCAACTGGACACTTGAAGTGGCTCCAACTTACTCCAACCTGCTCCTCGCTTCCTCCCTCCCCCTTCTCAGGCAAGAGAAACTTCCCAGGGATGCAGCCCTGTGCCAACTTGAGGGTGATGAGGGATGCGGTTCCCCGGCTGAGACCAGGCCTGGACCCTTCTCCCATCCACCAACCAGAGGAGGTCTCCTGGGCCAAGGGAGAGGGCTGCGAGCCAGCAGCAAACTGCCTGTGTAGAGACCTCCGCCCCTACGCAATGGCCCAGCTCAGCCCACCCAGGCCATCACCTGCTCCTGGAGGTGGTGAGGGCCTCGGCGATACAATGGAACTGCTCAGGAATTCCCGTTGCCCACAGCTCCTGTTTCCAAAGCGTGCTCCCTCCCTCTCATTGCCGATTATTAGCAGAGCATTCTTACCCATCAACTAAAGGGTGTTATTTAGTGATTTGGAATTCTCCTAATGCCACTGGGTGAACCAGGTCACGTTTCCAGCTCATGTTTCCCCTTTTTTTTTATAGTCCTCCACCCCTGGTCACCATGCACACACACATCTCCGCTCCTAAGCTACAGGCAAGGCCGGTGACAATGCATTCTTGTTCTCTCTCTCTCCTTATCTTTTGTTGTAGACCTTTTAAAAGCAAGGCAAACCACTAACTTTTTCCCTCCTGTTCTTCCTCCTTCCTCTGTTTGAATTTTGCATCCACATCACTACTAAGCAACAGAAGACGGCACTCGCCTATATTCCCAGCAGCTCGGGAGGCTGAGGCAGGAGGATCACAAGTTCAAAGTTAGCCTCAGAAACTTAGTGAGGCCCTCAGCCACTTAGTGAGACCCTGTCTCAAATAAAAAGTAAAACAGACTAGGGATGTTGCTCAGTGATTAAGCACCCCTGGGTTTAATCTCTAATACCTAAAGAAAAGCACATCTGGCTGGATGCAGTGGCCACGTTTATAATCCTAGCAAATGGAGAAGCTGAGGAAAGAAGATAACACGTTCAAAGTCAGGCTCGGTGGTTAAAAAAAAAAAAAAAAAGCATATCTGTCATGTATCAGAGCAATACCTCAGGGGACAGTCAGAAACAGGTAGCCCTGGGACTAGAGTGGTGGCTCAGCGGTTCCAGCGCTGGCCTTGCATGAACAAGTATGCAGGTTCGAACCCCAGCACCACGTACACAACAAAGTGTCAGAGCAACAAAAGCCACATGAAAAACTAAATAAAATTGATTCTTTCTCTCTCTCTCTCTCTCTTTCTCGCTGTCCCTCTCTCTTTAAAAAAAAAAA
Organism: Aplodontia rufa; assembly: GCA_004027875.1. Taxonomy (NCBI): domain Eukaryota; kingdom Metazoa; phylum Chordata; class Mammalia; order Rodentia; family Aplodontiidae; genus Aplodontia; species Aplodontia rufa. The sequence goes on from PVKS010028581.1 coordinate 23,046, forward strand.
AGACAAAAAAAGAAAGAAACAGACAGCCCTGCCTCTTCCAGCCCCCCCAAAGCTCTCACTGAGCAGCCAAGGGGACCTCTGCAAGGAAACAAAGCTGCTGATACAGTCTCAGTCCCAACGAGGAATCCCTCGCCTCCACAGGAGACCGGCCCAAGCCTAGGGACCCAGACTCTTCCTCCCTCACTGGGTCCCTTGTCTGGTTTTGTTAGCTTAAGAGCTGAAGAGTATTAAAATCATTTTCACACTACAGTCTACAGGGACCTGGAAGATTAATAATTATTAATAGGAAATGATAAAAATAAGTGCATGTTTCATTAGTACAGCAAGTTACAGTTTACAGAAGACTAATATATGCAATGACACTTTACCGACCCCACGCCCTTTCCAGCTGATGTTATTTCTACTCTGTGTGAGAGATGGCAAGATGGAGAGCAGATGGAAAAAAAACAGAATCACTCTCCCAAGGCCTCAGTTGGCACTGTGCAAACTCACATCATTGTGGCAGATTCTTATATAGCACTCACGTGCCGGGCACTTTTCTAAGCACCTCCTCCCTTAACTCATTTCATCCTACAACAACCCATTTTAATCTCATTTAATGGATGGGCAAACTGAAGCAGAGACGTTCATAAACTTGTCTAAGGTCACATTCAAGCAAGATGGAGAACAGACGGGTAGAGTCAGGAGAGGGCGGGGCTTTGCCAAGAGGGTCACAGTTTGTCATTACTTTCGGGCATGGTCCAGTGTGTGGCCTTCAGCTCTGTGGCATCAGTTTCGTTCTCTCGCCCTAGAGTGGCTCCATCTCTCCAGGCAGGCTCGTGTTAATCAGGCTCCCGGGACTCCTGCACCGCCCTGCATGCCAACCCACATTACAATCAAGGGAGTGTTTGCCAATCATGAAATCCAGGGCAGAGGAGACTCGGAGGATTCGATGCACGATGCTATCCGGCTCAGGGGGCTTGGCGGCTGCTATGCATAGGGTTCCCTAGCTGGCCCTTGGAAAGGAGGCAGCCTCAGTCCACAGCCCTTCCCGTTGGCATCTGACCCCAGGGCTCCCTGCCATTACCTCTGCCTCCCTTGACTGTGCTTGAGTGTGACTTGCTTTGGGGAGGTGTTCTATTCTTTAACACCTACATTTCCTGGATCGTTTAAGGAACCACTTGCTTTGGAGCGTGAGAACATCCTGGGCTTGATCAATTATTAGAGGGAGGTGCCTCCACTTCAGAAACCTCCGTCAGTCCCACCAGAGCTGTCATCTTGCATTTCTGCCTCCATCCCACTCAGTGCCTCCATCAGGGTCTTCAGAACTCGGGTTTCAAGGGAGAGAACCGTGAAAGAGAAAAAGCAGTGGCTGAGGCCCACTCTACATGGCCCCCTCGAAATCTGACGTTTTGGGCTGAGCATCCTGAGAATCAAGTCAGCAAACGCTTGTAGGAATGAGTCCCATTCCCCACTCAAAAAGATGAGTCTAGGGGCTGGAGCAGTGGCTCAGCGATTACGGCGCGGCGCTTGCCCGGCATGCATGAGTATGAGAGTTCAAACCCCAGCACCACGTACACAATGAAGTCTTGGAGGAATGGAAGTCACATGAAAAACTAAATAAAAATTGTTTCTTTCTCTCTCTCTCTCACTGTCCCTTCTTTCTTTAAAAAAAAAAAAAAGGTGAGTCTAACAAGCTGGCAGATGAGAGGGACACATCTGACTTCCGCGCACGTGACACATGACCTTGGTGCTCCTGAAGACTCCTGAAGGTCAAGGACTTGTAGCTGCATGTGGCGGGAAGCTGGACAAATGGCAGCAGCTATCTAAAGCTGCCAGGTTCTGTGTCCTGACCAAGCAGCTAATCAGGGGCTGAAGACCCACAGATCCAGTAGGGCCCCCCAACGGTCAGAATGACTCTGGGTTCCCAGGCAATGATCCCTTCAAGCCCAGGTCCAAGAAAGGAAGGGGCTTCTCGGTGTACTTCCAAGCAGCGTCTGGGGCCAAAGGTCTAGGGTCCCAGCTGGGTGGAGTCCAGCGCATAGAAGCAATTTTGGCACCTCTCCCTCAACTCTCCAAAGAGCTGAGCCGGAAAACACTCACCCACTCAAAACACCAGGGTCGGGACCCCTTGTGATGGCAGCTTGGTCCATGAAGAGAGGCTTGGGAAAGACAGAAGGGCCAGGTAAGCTCTGCAGTCACACCTGGGACCTTCACCCTTCCGTACTCTGAACCAGGTCTCCATCAGACAGCACAGAACAGCACCACAAAAAGGAAAGGACACACAGCAGTCCCTGACCACCACCTAGCTAGCCACCGTTTGTCCTGACCATTACCTGCCCTGTTCACTAGCTGTCCTCACCAACACCTGTCCTGACCACCTCCTTTCTAGTTCACCACCTTCCCTGATCGCTCCCTGCCCAGCTCACTGATTTTCTTAGAGCAAGAAACAGCTCAATAGCAAAGAAAGAGAACTATGCTTGCTATTGATGTCATTAAAGCTGGCCTGCCTCCGCCATTAGCCAACTGTGTGTCCCTGTTCATTCTGTTCAGATAGCCTTTATGGCCAGGCACAGTGGTGCACAGCTTGGGAGACTGAGACAGAAAGATTGCAAATTTGAGGTCAACCTCAAAAATGTAGTGAGACCCTCAGCAACTTACTGGGACCCCGTCTCAACGAGTAAAAAGGGCCAGGGAACATAGCTCAGTGGTAAAGTGCCCCTGAGTTCAATACCCAGGACCAAAAACTAAAAGCAACAACAATAATTTTTAAAAGTAGCCCTTTACCATTTCAGAGCACATGCACATAAATGTCAGATTTGATTTCCACAGCACCGAGTGTCAACCACACAGGCACTGTTATTGACTGCAAAGTGGAACTCTGGTGCTCAGGACCCTTTTGACTTTTGCGTGCCAGTGACAAAACCCAACTCAGACTGGCTTAAGAAAAAAAAAATAGATCCACTGGCTCAGATGCTTGAGACACCTAGATGTGCTGGCAGCTGACATCCAGGCACCCAGGTCAGCTGTATTCAGGGACTCAGTGACATCATTCTCACACTCTCTCGCCCAACATTCTTCCCTCTAACTTAGCCTGGTTCACAGGTAGGCAGTTCCTGGGGCGCTTGATCACCAGCAGCTGCAGGACCACAACCTCACAGCAACTAACCTCAACTAAAGCCCTAGACTTGTTAAAGGCAGAAAAGGTCCTATGCCCATCCCTGAACCAATCACTGTGGAGCCTGAAATGGTCACATGC
>PVKS010028582.1:0-26296 GCA_004027875.1 Aplodontia rufa
AAAAAAAAAATGTATCCTTAATTCATCACATTTTACCTAGAATTGCTAGTTTACTATTCTATAAATAATAATCGCCAAGAGTCACCCCCTTTAAACACCCCTCACCTTTTTCTGCTGTCGATATCATGCATTTTCTTCTACATAGATTATAAACCACACCATGGTTTGCTGCTGTGACTTCTATAAACAACCTGCAGTTTCTTAGAGAAATAGTTCAAAAGCATTTTAGATTTCCATGTGTTTTATTATCATCTTCTTCTCTTCATTTCTTCTTTTAAGATCAAGTTTCTGGAGTTATTTCCCTTCTGAATAAAGAACTTGGTTTAGGGATTATTGCGTGCGTGGTGGTGGTGGGGCATCTCACCGTGATGAATCATTTCACTTTTTCTCTAAAATATTTGTTCACTTTCATTTTTAGAAGATGTTTCTAGGTGTGTGCTTATTTTTCTTTTCTTTTTTTTTTTTTAAAGAGAGAAGGACAGTGTGTGTGTGTGAAAGAGAGAGATTCCATTTTTATTGAGTTTTTCACATGGTTTTCATTGCTGACACTTAGCTGTGCACGTGGGTGCTGGGGTTTGAACCCGTGAACTTGCGCATGCCGGGCAAGCACCGTAACCACCGACCCACCGCTCCAGCCCCGTGTGCTTATTTTTCTATGCTTCAAAATCTTGGTTCTGTTGTCTTCTGGGTTCTGTTGTTTCTGATGATTAGCAGTCTTATTTCTGTTTCTCTGAATGAAATTTCTGTATCGTATCAGGCTGGTTTAAATGTGTTCTCTTTATCTTTCATTTTCAGCAGCTTGACTATAACGTGGCTACTTGTGGTTTTCTTTGTATTTATTCCTCTTGACTCTGTGTCTTGATGTATTCTGTCAATTTTGTAAAATCCTCAGCCAAATTCTTCTCGTGGACTCTCTCTCCTCTCCTTTTGGAACTCCTGTTGCTCATGTATTCAACCCCACAACACTTCCACACAGCTCACACTAGGTTCCAATTTTTTCTGTCTTCTATTTTTTCTTATTATGCTTCATATTGGATAACTTGCACTGTGCCTTCACCAATTCTTTCCTTTGCTGGATATAATCTGTTTTTATGCCCACTGATTGAATTGTGACTCTCTCTTTGATGATTTTTACAATTTCAGTTTGTTTTATTTTTTGTAAGGTAATTCACTGTACTGAAAGTCTTATTTTGGTCTTTTTCCTTATCCAACTTTTAGATGGGTTATTTCAAAATCCATTTCTGGCAATTTGAACACATGGGTTTTTTTTTTTTTTTAATATCTCCCTACATTTTCTGTGTATTTTAAGACTGAAAAGCTCAAAGTTCAAATCCACTTTATAACTCCTTGATTTCAGATTAATTAACCGATTCAAATTTTCCTCAAGTGTAAATGTGGAGAATGATAGCATGCATCTCATACAAATTCAAATTGTGAAGATTAAGAAATATGGTTCAGGGGCTGGAGCGGTGGCTGAGCAGTTACGGTACTTGCCTGGCATGCACGAGTCTGCGAGTTCAAACCCCAGCACCATGTACACAACGAAGTCTCAGAGCAATGAAAGCCACATGAAAAACTAAATAAAATTTATTCTGTCTTTCTCTCACACTGTCCCTCTCTCTTTAAAAATAAGGAAAACAGAAATATGATGCATAAATGGTGAAATGATAGCTCCTGCCACATAAAGATCACAGTAAACACATGATTTTAATCCTTACTAAACTTTTTTAATGCATAGAAAGAAAAGGAATGTGTTTAGGTAATTCTTGAGGAAAAGGAATGAAGCTTTGCTGTTAAAGCTCAGCTATCGTCTACTGCATTTCGCTGCCCAGGTGAGACTTATCTTTTTCCTCTGAATGTGATAAGATATGTAGGTTACCTTACTTTTCTAACCCCTGGAGTGAATATAGGAGTCAGTTGAATTACAGTCTCATTTATCCTATTCAAACAGGAAAATACAGTTTTGATGGTTGCTGATATATTTCTACCTGGCATCTTATGCTTTTTTATTTTCTCATCTGATGTCATCAGCTAGAAATATCTTCCTATTTTCAGAACTATTCTCTGAAGACATCATACCTATAAAATGGGAAGATCTTGTGATCTGTCAGTTTGAATTGGTAGAATGCTTAAGTATTAGCAATTGTGTGTTTTTGAAACTTAATACATTTGAGTGTTCTTTGTGCTCCTCATTCAAATTCTGACAGTGCTCTGACTTGCCTCATACTTTCACCAATAAACAGGCTGAAAACTGCTTCATAAAAGTCAACATTTCCTACATATGAGAAATGTAGAGGTTGAATTTTTAAAATAGAATACTACTCCCTATAAGCATTTATTTGAACCTGAACAAACAAGATTTAATGAACCTTTTAAAGTCACTGAATATATTTTACTTTCAATGAGGAGCACTAATAGACGTGTGTGTTTCTGGGGTACAGCATGATGCCACGATACAGGTCAACATCATAGAATCATTGGATCCAGATAAAAAACACACCCATCATCTCACTTACTTATTTCTTTGTGGTGAGACATTTAAATCTACTCACTTAGCAATTTTGAAATATACTGCAGTCCTTTATTTTTACAGAGAGAGACTGAGGGAGAGAGAGTTAATTTTTAATATTTTTTTCATCAGGTTTTTGTTTTTCCTCCACTTAACTGGGTGTGTAGGGCTGGAGATGGAATTCAGGTCCTCGCTCATGCCAGGCAACCACTCCACCACTGAGCCACCATGTCAGCCCCAGGCCTTTTACTGTTAAATTTAAATTAATTTTAGCCGATACATAAAAACACAAAAAATTGTACCTATTAATGTGCTACCATGTGATGTCTTGATACATATTTATGTTGTGTAATCTTCAAATCAGGCTAAACATATCTATCTCTTCAAATGTTTGTCATTTCTTTATGGTGAAAATATTCATCTGCCTCTTGAATGTTTGATGAACCATATGTAACATGAAGAAGGAAACTAACTATGGGACTGGCAAGAGCAGTGAGAAATTCTCTTCTGTAGTTATTTCTCTGTATTAAGCTGATATGGTATCAGTATTCATTTCATAGCAAACGGGTTACAGGTAAGTATAAATTAATTGGGCTGCCTTAGAAGTCAGTTTCAACTGATATGCTGAATGTATTTTGTATCATTCCACCTGGAATATTTGTTCTATTAGTCTTACTGGTGTGCACTAATGGTTGCTGAAGTTTCTCACTGAATATTATCCCTTCCTTTGGTCACCTTCTTATTCTATCCCAACACAGTTCCCAAAACCTAAGATTATAGAATAGGAGAAACTGCCAGAATGTATCAAAAAAAATCTGGACTTGGGCTTTCTTTAAAAGCAGTTCTGCTGTTCACTCACCCTATAGTTTGAGGTGTAGTTAGTGAACTAGAATATGCATCTTTCAGCAGTACTGTAAAATGGACTTAGCAGCATGTGTGTGCGTTATTGGGTGAAATGAGCAGTATTACTAGATGTGAGAGTATGTGTGGAAAATTATAGGCTGCCTCTAGGTTAAAAAGCAGTGTGCTGCCAGAACACTGTCATCCAGGAAGAACTCTGTTCTTCATATTTGGGGTGTTTATGTTTCTTTTCTCTTTTTTTTCTTTTCTTTTTTTAAGAGAGAAGGACAGTGAGAGAGAGAGTCAAAGAGAATCAATTTTTATTGAGTTTTTCACCTGGCCTTCATTGCTCAGACGCTTAGCTGTGTACGTGGGTGCTGGGGTTTGATTGAACCCGTGTACTTGCGCAAGCCAGGCAAGCCCGTAACGGCTGAGCCACCGCTCCAGCCCCTTTATGTTTCTTTTTAATTTTATACAATCTACTGAAAATTATTAAATGGTAGAAACCTTTAATAATGCAAAATCATATCCACCTATTTTAACTGAGAATATCCATAAGAAAATTAATAAAATGCATTTTTATACACCACAACTGTTTCATAGAAATGCAAAGTGCATTTCTAACAGCACTGAAATAAGAAAGGAAACGCTTTGTTTTTCCAGGGCTGAGGACCGAACTCGGGGCCTTGTGCATGCTAGGCAAGCGCTCTGCCACTGAGCTAAATCCCCAACCTGAACACTTTTAAGTGCTATTTTGTCTTCTCAGTGCAAGACACATATTTCCTTAAGGAGACATGGATTATGTTAAAAAACAACTGAGAGAATAATGTCATCTTCATGAATTTCAAATGCTTACAAATAGAACTGTGCCTCTATACATATTATTCATCTTCCACGGAAACAGCAGTTTCCATAAATGTGTAGTTTTGCAATCTTTTTTTTTAATCAACTTCATAAGGAACTCACCCATTTAAAGCAGAGTAAAATGTAATTAAAATTAGAGCAAATAGATACCAATTTATTTGAGTTATTGTAATGACAATTGAACAAATGACACTGCTCCAGAGAGCACGATAAATTCTACATCATAGTTTGCAGTAATAATTTTGCCCATGGAATTTGCTTCTGCCTGTTGTTTTGGTGGTGGGCATGGGGGGCACCTCCAGCTCTATTGTGTGAAGGATGTGCAGGTGTAGGTAATCTGAGCCACAGTCCTGATAAGAATGTGTTGGCTCAGCATGGTTAACACAGGGTCGCCAGTGTTTTCAATACAGTGCATAACACAAGGTCTTGTCTTTACAGGTTTTAAAATCGGCTTTATTAAAATATAATATCCATACAAAATAAACCTATTTTAATTGTATTATAGTGTTCGGTGAGTTTTGGCAAATGTTTATCGTGGAACCACCATGGAAATCAACACACAGTATTTCCATCACCTCAAAAATTACCTACTGTTAAATTGAAATTGAAATATTTTTTGCTTTACTGGGGTTGAACCCAGGGGCACGTTACCACTGAGCTATATCCCTGGTCCTTTCTACTTTTACTTTAAGACAGGGTCTGGTTAAGTTTCCGAGGGTGGACTTGAACTTTGGACCCTCCTTCTTCAACCACCTGAGTGGCTGGGATTGCAGGCATGCACCACCGCATCGCGTTCCTAAGACTGCTTTCTCGGAGATCTCTTCCTTTATTACCTTTGCCATCAAGCTCCCTTATGTGTTTACTTTAGTCTAATTTGGCATGTTCTTGAACTTCATGTAAATGAAGTCAAATGATTTTCATTAGCATGTTTTAGCGATGTATTATTGCATGATGAATTGTTCCTGTTTATTACTGAGTAGATTACTCTTATCTGAACATGCCATCATATATCTATTCTTACACTGGCTGAGTGAAATTTAAATGACTTTCAGTTCTGGGCTTTTGTAAGTAAAACTGTCTTGGACATTTCCGTACACGTCTGTGTGGTATTTCCTTCTTCCTTAGGCAAATATCAAGAATGACATTACTCGATGATAGGGAAATATTTCACTGCAAATTGTTTCCAAAGTGATTGCTGCTTTGTATTTCCAAGAGTAATTTGAGTTGTCCCATATAAGATGTCATTTTATGTCATTTCAATCTCTATTGAATTTTAGAAGTAGTTTGGCAATTTCCAACATGATACTTCTGGGATTCTATGTTGATTGGTTGAATCTATAGCGAATTTGGGGAGAAAAATATTCACCTTAAAATTAATGAATCTTCTTTTATATGGATATGATTACACCCACTTGTTTAGATAATTTTTAAGTTCTCACGGAAATGTTCTAAAGTTTTAGTGTATAGATTTTATGGTCATACACATTTTGTCAACTTGATTCATAAGCATTTTGGTTATTATTATACAACGTTAAAACCTACTATTAATTGTCTCAATTATGTAGAAATGTAGAATTTATTAACCATCTATACTTTGAACTTACTAAATTCACTTACACATTCATGTAACACTTTGTAGACTTGTTTAGGATTTTCCATATAGTCAATCATACCATAATGAAGAAAGATAATTCAGTTTCTCTGTTCAATTTTGATTCCTGATGTATTTTTTCCCTTCCTTAGCCCAGTGCCTGGAACTCCAGTGGAAATGTTGGGGCAAGGTGGTGAGGACAGACATCTTTTCCTGTTCTTGATCTTAGAGAAAATGCACCCAGCGTTTTACGGTCCATATGACTGTGGCAGTGATTTACGAACATGTGTGTACACTCTTATGAGTTTAAAATGTTCCTTCTATTTCTAGATTATTTGGGTTTTAAATCATGAATGGGTCTTGGATGTTGTCTGTGGAAAATTTTTAAACTAAATATCAATGTTATTAATACGTAAAGGGTTCTTTAGCGAATTTCTTTTTCTTGAGTGAAATTTGTCAAGTTTTGCAAATTTGGATGTTATGTTTTTCATCAGGCTTGAAATATTCTCAGCTACGGTTTTTAAGATTGTTTTTCTGCTGTGTTCTTGTTCCTCTCCTTCTGGGATACTGGCTCTATGTGTATCAGACTGTATGATATTTTTGGGTAGGGTCACCAAAGCTCTGTTCATTTATGTTTCTTCTGCCATGCATTATGGGTGATTTGATTTCTCTGTATGCAACGTCTCTACTCCTTCTTCATCTCCACTTTTCTGCAAACTCTCTCTAGTGGATCTTCCCTTGCATATTGCATTTTTCGTTTTAAAATTTCATATGCATCCTTTCACATTTCCCTGATTTCTCCCTGTTATTTCATACATTATGTCCTTGAATGTATTTATAACATCTATAAAAGTACTTTATGATCCTCATCTTCAAACTTCATGATTGCTGTAATGTGTTTATCCATTTACTTTTATTATTTTATTCTTTATAATGGCACAAAATAGTCTTAGGCAGAAAGTTGTTCTCAGTATGAAGTTATCTGTTACATTATAGTTGTTATATTTGATCAGGTTGATGAAATTTTTCTATACTTCCAGAGTTCTGAGAGTATTTATTTGAAGAGGAGATAGAATTTCCTTTTTCTATTGCTATGATTGTACATATAATTTTACTTTTTGGCCTGTTCATGTGATGATTCACATTTATTGCTCCTTGAACAAGACTTGAATGTGTGTAGAAATATTTTACATGTTATTGGATCTGATTTGTTAATGTTTTGTTAAGGATTTTTTGCATCTAAGTTATTAATTTCTAACAGATATAGCCCTTTTCAGGTTATTGAGTTTTGCTTGGAAGAATTTGATAAGTGTGTCTTCCAAATAATTACTCCATTCCATTTTATATTATCAAAACTGTTTGCATTGAGTTGCTTAAAATATTATTTTATTATTTCTTTTATTATTCATAAGAACATTGGTTGTTGATCTTTCATTTCTGATATTATAAATGAGTGCCTTATTACTTTTTTCTTAATTATTCTGGTTATATATGTATCAATTTATTTTTTTATTTTTTATTTTTTTGTAGTGGAGATTGAACCCAGGGGTGCTTCACCACTGAGCCACATCCTCAGCTCTCTTTATGTTTTATTTTGAGATAGGGTCTTGCCAAGTTGCTGAGGCTGGCTTTGAACTTGTGATCCTCCTGTCTCAGCCTCCTGAGTTGCTGCCATCACACCCTGCTACATGTATCAATTTTATTGACAATATCAGAGAAACATCTTTTGTTTTCTTGGTTTTTGCTATTGATTTCCTGTTTGCAGTTCAATTAATTCCTGTTCTAGTTCTAATTATTTTTTTCTTGACTTTGTTTTAGTCTTACATTAATCTTCACTCTCTAGTTTTCCAAAGTGGAAGCTAGACTATCGATTTCAGGTCTTCTTTTTTAATACCTGCTATAAATTTCTATAAATTTCCATCTGTGCCCTGTTGCTTATAAGGTTAAATTATGTAGTTTAGAAGTATAGCTGTCTGTTTGATCTGATCCATAAATTGAAGTTTTCCAAATTGAAGGATTCTCTTTTTTTGTGTGTTGGCAATGTGTCCATGATTTGTTAAAATTCCCAATATATATAACAAGTATTATAAAATATTATAGATATAAAGGTCTAATCCTTGCTATACATATTTTTCAATTATGAAACTAATACCAGGACTAGTAAAATCACTTGCAGGTCCTCATCCAACACTCCATCCTCTCCTACAAATTCCTTTGCCAACATTTGATCCATAATCATCCAGTGGCTTAGAGGCCTGGATTACAGCCCAGTCCATATGTTCCCAACTTCATAATGCTCAGAATCTGAATTGAGCTTTGTTAGACATTAAAAATATGTGACACTCAGGTAATAACAAAATGTGAGCCCAAGTGGTGATAAAGGTGCGGCTGGAGATAGATGAACTGAATGCAGGATTCCGTGTCTTTCACTCATTATTCCAAAGCCATATTGCTTCTGAAGAGGGAATGAAAATTTACAAACACAGTAAAAGGTGCATTTAACCAAGGGGTGCAGTGAGGGTTCTTTCACTTTAGTTATCTCCCCCAACCTACCTCTACACTCACACTAACTTAAATCGTCAAGACCTTATCCCCCAACTGAGTCCCTCAGCACTGCCTGCCATATATAGGGGCTCTCAGACGTGTTATGAGTCATGTCAAGAAGAATAAGTGTTGGATTCCTGGAAAGAACTGAACGGGCACGTCATGGAAACTGAAAAGCAAAGGAGAGGTTGAAAGCAAAATTGTTCTAACTGAAGAAAAATCATGATTTCTACTCTGAGTCATTAGTATAGCAATGAGCTAAAATGTAGGATAGTCAAACAAATTTTATAAACTATAACACTTAAAGATTTATTTATACTGCTTTCTGAAGCATTTTCATCTATAAACAAAATAATATTTGAGAACAGCAGTGGTCTGTATAAGGTGTCATACTGATCTAACTTGAAACTGCTTTTCCTAATAAAGCATTTTATCTTACCACATTGCATCGGTGGCAAAAATTTTCTGGAAGGTATAATATATATATATATATATATATATATATATATATATATATAGTTTATTCTGATGCATTAAATAATTCAATAAAAGGAAATGAAATGTCTGTAAAAATTTAGCAATTTGCCTATATGGCTTCAATTTCTCTGGTAGAAATTAAATCAGCATCCTAAGGGAACACTGTGTTCAGCGTTTATATGGATTCTTTCAGCCACTTACGACTTAAAGAGAAAAGAGAATCAGAATTATAGAGGGTATGGTTTTAGAAGCATAGCAACGATGAAAATGATAGGACCACTGGAGTTATAAAGTTACCCATAATCCTTTCTTTCATGTTGCTATTTTCATAATAGCAGGACAGAAGTACTTTTTAATAGGATTTGAAAGGTTTGAGGAATAAATGTTTGAAACAGAATGAGAACATTTTGAAACATACTTTACAGTCAGCAAAAATATAACGCAAAGGTAAAATTAACGCTATGGTAACATCACCTATTATGCAAAAAGCAAGCGGTTGTTTCTAATCTTGCTTCTGTCCTCTATAAAGACAGTCAGCAAACAAAAACATATCTTGTGAGAGTTTAGTTCTCTCTTCTTCCCCTTTTTCTCTGCATGTAGTGGGGGAAATAAACCTTATTTTCCTGGACATCTGCTCTTGTTTTATAAAATGAGTACAATAGTAACTTCTTTGTAAAGATTTTGCAAGAGAGGGCCTAAACAGCACTTAACGTAAAACCTGGTTCATTGTAAGTGAGGAAAACAGGGTAGTAGTGTTCATCATGGGTGCTATATCTACACAGGGTGAAGGAGCAAGCCCGGGGGGCACAGAAATAGTACCAGGCTAAATTCCTCTGTGCCTCCTATTTGCTTTGTGGTCTTGTGAAAATCAGTTGTTTTCTCTGATTTTCCATTTCCTTAATAACTGATGGGCTAATGTCTCCCTCACACTATTGGGTGAGGAGTGAATGAGATTAAGAGTGGAAGCAACCTAGTAACAGTCAGAGAAATAGGAGAACCTGAAACTTGTCTTCCTTCTGAATTCTCACCAGAAGTCCGTAACAACAAACACACTGATCCATTATTATTTTTTTAAAGAGCGATAAACAAATAAGCTTATGCTCCAGCTCAAAGTCCTTCAAAAGGAAGACCAATCTAACCCCAAAGCCAGCAGAAGATGGGAAATAATCAAGATCAGAGCTGAAATCAATGAGATTGAGAAAAAAAAAATGAAACGAAGAGCTGGTACTTTGAAAAAATAAATAAGATAGACCCTGTAGCCCATCTCACTAAAAGAAGGAGAGAAATGAAGCAAATCAATAAAAGCTCCAATGAAAAGGGAGCGATTATCACTGATCCATGGAAAGCCAACAAATTATAATATTATATTTCAAAAAATTATACTCCTCTAAATCAGATAATATGGAAGTCATGGACTAATTTCTCTCTCTCACCGTAAAGTGAGAGAGAGAGAGAGAGAAAGAGAGAAACAATTTTTATTTAGTTTTTCATGTGGCATTTGTTGCTCTGAGATTTCATTGCATACATAGTGCTGGGGTTTGAACTCACGTGCTTGAGCACGCCAGGCAACCGCCATAACCACTGAACCACCACTCACCGGCCTCCACACTGATGCATTATGAAATTGATGAGGAGAAGGATTGTGATTGGTGGCATTCTTGGCAAACATACAGATGCATGTAGGTGGACATGTATAGATATAAAAGTAGACAGACATAACATGTATAAATGTATCTCCTCATAATTTGCATGTGATTGTACCTTGCTTTTAGAATAAGCTGCTCTAAGAAAATCTATTTCTAAAAGTCCAAAAATGACAAAATTATCAGAAAAATACTTTGCAAAAAATGTATAAGCTGCAAATCCATTCCCTGCTGGAAGTCAACAGCTCTTCCATTTCAAGGTCAATGGTAGGTGGCTCCTTTTCTGAAACCAGCAGTCTCTGTTTTCTTTGCTTCATTTCACAGATATGAGATTAAGCCCTTTAAACATCTCCACCAATTCTCATCTGGTTCACTCCATTGACAGGTGGCAACAACAGGAACATTACATTTAATCCCTGATCCTCAGCAAACTTTTCATTTTTATGGAATTATATCAATATGGTATCCAGTACAGTAAGTGGTGGTGTTAATGTTGAAATTTCTTTCATGACCACTCATTATTTTCATCATCAATCCTTTTATGCAAAGTATTTTTGCTTTACAATTTTTCATGATATATCTTCCCTCCAAAATTTTTATGTATTTACAATTTAATATATGGAAAAGAATTTTTAAAAAGCTAAAATACAGTGTTGAGGGTGGGAGAACTTTGGTGTTTTCGGTTTTGTATTTTTGTAGACTTTCAGCAATTGTTGCATCCTTTGACCCCAGGATCTCTGGGAAAAAAAATAATCAGATTGTGTTTGGCAAAACATTTTAAACCCAGTCAGGTGTGGTGGCACAGGCCTGTAATCTCAGCCAACAGGATCACACTTTTGAGGACAGCCTGGGAAACTTAGTGACATCCTGTCTTAAAAGAAAAGAAAACAAAACAAAAAAAAAAGGACTTAGGGTATAGGTCTGTGGTAAAGCACTTGCCCAGCCTACGTGAAGACCCGTCTCTGCAATCACAGTCCTGCAAAATAAAACTAAAAAGACAGCATTCTAAACCCACTTGCAACTTCTACAGGTTATCCAAAGAGGCTCAAAAACTCATCCCGATTGCACTTTGGGGGCACACAGAAGAAAGTGAGATGGAAAATCGGATGTTATTTGATTAAATACACATCACGAATAGTGATCTTCCTGGGGATGACCTGGATGCCTGCCGACTTGATTGCATACCACAGGGGAAATGACTGCTGGTTCACCATCCTGCCACCAGGCAGGAGGCACCACACTCCACCATCAGTAAGAGCAGAAAAGGCAACGGTGGAACAGCAGGAGTCACAAGCATTAACAACCTGCACTGACCTACAAAAGCTGCCAGCAGGAGAAACTTCAGCATCAGCATGATTCCGGCCAAAGTTTCCATGGCCCAAGTTTCCACCATGCAATGATGAAATCAGAGAAGAGAGGAAGAGGAGACCCATTTGGGTCCCCAGCTGCTTGGCTTGTCAACCAGGTCACAACCACACTAGGGAGAGAGAGCAGGTCTATTTCAGAGCCCAAGAGGCTGGCAGAATGACCTTCGATTCCTAGCCCTGTGTCCCCCAAATCCCCCAGGCATTACCTTCTGTAAAACTTCACAAAACCTTCTTCAAGTCCCATCCTGCCACCACATGAAAACCACATGACTCCATCTCTTCACCACATGAGCAATTCCCACCGTATTTTCTGAAACACGGTCTTTGCTCACAGGATGGCTATTAGTCTAAAGAACATTTTAATATTTTCAGTTCCTATAAAACCAGCAGAACATCCAAAATTCCCGCCTTTATCAAGACTACATAAGACATCTTTAACAATGTAATTTCCCACACAAGAGACTTAACCTAGTATTGTTCAAATTTTAATTTTAATGATTTTAACAGCAAATTTCTTATCAGTACTATCCTCTGAAGAAAGGCAATGAAAGAAAAGCAAAAAAAAAAATCAAGAACACTGTCATATATAGCGATAGCTATGAGCAAGTAATAAATTATGTAAATAAATATAAACAGTCATTTTCTTACCTAAAGACAAATTAACTCAGAAACTCCACTGTGAATTTATCCCACAAATAAGTTTGCTTACATTCATAAATGCACAATTATAAGCACAAAATTCATTGAAGCTTTGTTGGTAATGGTAAAATAGTGAAATACTTTCAATGAGACATATACCCACTAACAATCAGTGAAATTAGACTAGAATTATAAATACAATGTACATCTATTAAAATATATTCATATCTATATGCATATATATATACTAATATAAATTATGATTTTTAAAGGATATAACAAGTTATGGAACATTGCAAAGAAAGTGAAGATTAAAATAAATGCATTTATTTTGATTAAAAATGCCCCCAAAACTAGTAGAATAGTTGAGGCATAAAGACCCAGTGCATTGTGTTTCATTGTTTTGGTAAATTCTGATTTTTATTTTGTGCAAAAGACGCATTTCCTGAAGAAAATCACATCACTTACCACAAATGAAGCCAACGTTCATGTCAAAAGACGGTGTTGTTTTAGCCGTTTCATTGCTGAGCCCAAAAGACCTGGCAGGAACAATGTAGAAGAGGAAAAGTTTACTGGTGCTCATGATGAGAGGCTCAGTCCGTAGACGGTGGACTCCATGGCCCTGGGACCAAGTGAGAAGAACATCATGGGGGAAGAGTGTGGCTCAGGACCTGGCAACCAGGAATCAGAGAGGATTCTGCTCACCAGAGACACACCCCAAAATTCCACCTGCTCCAGTCACACCCTCCCTGCCTACAGTTGGCACCAGTTAACCCATCTCAGTGCATTAATCATCCATTGGGTAGGTTAAGTCTCTCTTACCCAATCAGGTTAAGGTTAAGGCTCTTACCTCTGAAAATTCTTGCTTTGTCTAAACATTAGTTTTTTGGGGATACCTCATATCTAAACCTTAACAGCAGCCAAAATAATAGCACCATTTTTCTATGAAGTTATTTTGAACACTGAATGGTGGTTGTACTTTCTTACAAACATAGCAAAAGCAGTATTCAAATAATGGCAGAGTCACCAGAAGTTTCCTACTGTTGTAGAAGTCTTCTTCCTCTTATTCTTTTTCCAAAACTTTCTTAAATGTCAGTTAAGTGAGCGATTTAATTATGGTCTATGGAATAATTATACTGTTATCTTTAGAGGAAAGAAAATAAAATGGAAAATGTCCACTGAGGTTGAAAATTTTAAAAAAATTAAATAATATTAATATGTCTTGATTTGGGGTCATTTTCCTGTACTCCTGCCAATATAATTATCAGTATGCTGAGAATTAAGCTTGGTTAAATTTAGGTAAATCAAAAATATTTAGGAAGCCTTCACAGAGTGCCCTTTTAAAAAACCACATTAGAGTTGAAATGTATTTTAGAAAATTCTATACTTTATTATAAGTTCAACTAGAAGAATTGGAAACAAAAAAGTTTTGTTTATTTTGTTTTATTAATTTTTTATGGTGCTGTTTGGCAGGAGGCTAGAAATACGGTCAATGGAATTGACTGCCTGAGTTTAGATCCTAGTGTGGTTGCTTCTTTCTATAGGACCCAGGAAAATTTCTAAATGTTCTATACTTGTTTGCTCATCTGCTATATTCAGAAAATAATAGTACATTCATTACACAGTTCATGTGAGGGTCTAGTGATTAAGATATCTAATGAATTTGGAATTGTGCTTAGAAGATCATGCTTTATAAATACCTATCATTCAGAGATTGGTATCATGGTTATTACTATTTACCAAAAAAACAAAACAAAACAGATTTCTGAATTGTCATATATATTTCACTCTAGCATGCAGACATAGCAAGTAAAAAAATATCAATTTATTATCAGAAACTATGTTTCATTCAGACACCATCTCCTACTCAATATGTGATCTTGGGATTGTCACTTTGACTAGACCTGACTCCTTGAGTGAAAAGTGGAATCAACTCACCCGATTACTGCGCAAATTAAATGCACGAATATGAAAAAGCAAATATCTATGTTGAAATGTTGTGTGCGCATAAAAATAGTAGTAGATGATAGAAGCACTTATAACAATTGAAAGTTGAGTGTAAGAAGAGTAATTTATGTAAACTATAGGGAGACTAGGAAAGTACAGAAAGGCTTAATAACAGAAAAATTAATATTTAATAAATGATAATGTCAGCATTTCATCCTATTTATAAAAGTGTCTTAAAACTTTGTATAAGCTTTCTTTCGTATGTTTTGAACAACTGCATTAGAGCCATGAAGCTATACATCACCTTTCATAAACATTTTTACACTTAGAATGACTTTATTTCAGATTAAAAGCAATACATGCAATACTAGTTTGTTCATTTTAAATTGCAAATAAAATTCCATCATGTTAGCAAACTCACTTTGTTCCTGATCTTGCTGAGGGACAGATTTGGTTTTGTTGTTAAAAATTGTACTGCAATGAATATGCTTATACATTTATCTTTCATGTATGCACAGGAATTTTATCATGACTAAATTCTCAAGCATGGAATTGCTGGATTCCAGGGCATATACAGGTGTTCTTTTTTTATTATTATTATTAAAGAGAGAAGGAGAATGAGTGAGTGTGTGTGAGAGAGAGAGAGAGAGACAGAGAGACAGAGACAGAATCAATTTTTATTGAGTTTTTCACATGGCTTTCGTTGCTCCAACACGTAGTTGCGTACGTGGGTGCTGGGGTTTGAACCCAGGTACTTGCGCATGCCAGGCAAGTGCCATAACGGCTGAGCCACCGCTCCAGCCCCATGTACAGGTGTTCTTGTGTAAAATTTTGCTGCATTGGTGTCTGACATATTCACCTGTCTTATTAAAACAAAAAGAATTATGTTAAAGCTGCATTTCCCCCATATGTTTATACTTCAGGAGAACATCACTGTCATGGCAGAGTGGCATTTGATGCTCAGTCTCCTTTATGTTCATTTGAATCTTGGCAAAATTTTCATTTAGATTTATTTTCTGAGTATGGGCTGGCATAGTCTCAAGCCCAATTTTCATCTTTCACAACTCTCAGAACTCTTACTGTACTGACATTTTAGTGAAAATGAAAAACTAATATCAGTTATAAATTCTTGGACTCAGATCCTTCTATTCTGAGACAGCACTTCTCAACCCCTTTGGTCTCAAGACATATCTATACTCCATAAATGACTGGCCCCCAAAACTTCCTATTTATATGATTTATTTATTCCAATATCTTTATTGCTATTTTTTTTTAAAAGAGAAGGACACTGACACAGAGAGAGAGAGACAGAAAGAATCAATGTTTATTAAGTTTTTCACATGGCTTTCATTGCTCTGACACTTAGTTGTGTATGTGGGTGCTGGGGTTTGAATCCGTGTATTTGCACATGCCAGGCAAGTTCCGTAACTGCTGAGCCACCACTCCGGTCCCTTTATTGCTATTTTTACTTTAGAAATTAAAACTGAAATATTTTATAATATTCATCAATCATTCCTAAACAGAACTAATAAACTTATTACATATTAACATGAATAATATACTTTTACAAAAAAATTATAATTCCTTTTCTGAAATTTTCTTGATAGAAGAGTTTCAGTCTCATATCTACTACTGAATTCAACTTTCTATACAGTGTTGTTTTGATTGAAATAAAGAAATTCAAATTTTTCAAAGATGTAAGTTTGGGGAAAAAGGAGAATTTTAATAATCTTTTTTTTTTATTTTTTTTTTATTTTTTTTTATTTTTGAACAACCTTACACGATTTTAACAAAATAATATAAAATGTGTATAAAATGTGTAAATATTCTGGATATTGCAATTATCTCCAGGAGTAATTATTATAGGTATTTTTCTTTAATACTTCATCAAACCTCAACAGTTGGTAATTTATTTTTTATTAGAGCATTATGGTTATACATAGCAGTTGGGATTATCTTTATAAACTCATACATGAATAGAAATCAATTTTGGTTCAGTTTCAAGATGAAAGCTAGAACCCTGTTATATCAAGGTCATTCCCAAATGAAAGTGGCATTTTTTAAAAAAGGAGCTATGTAAAACTCAGTGAGGGTTTTGCAGGGTACACTGAGCATAGATATTGACTTCACACACTGTCTGTCAATTCCCTGGAAAATATTTCAATGAGCCCTCTCTCTTCTCCTCACTTTCCCTCCTTGGTCTCATAGTCAGCTCTTACTTCTTTAACTGTCTTCCACTGACAACCTTTTCCTTTAAGGTCTTGTTTCTCAAATTCCCTCCCTTCCTTATAGAGATCAGTTGAACCCCACATCCATCTCTTGTCACCAAGTATGTGAGCCTCACCACCGCTTACTACTTTTGATAATTCAGAAGCCATTAATCTTAGGAAACCTTTTTGTTTGCTCTAGATAATAAAGATAATCCCATCCAAAACCAGGATGGGATTGGTTATAGCAAACACACATTATCTTTGTCACATTTGTACATACAACATGAAATAATTCATCACACACACTACATAGAGGAGACTCTGATCGGACCACGCTGGCGAAGGATAGAAGCCACACATGGAAGTATCAGTGGCCACCCAGTGCATGGCCTTGTTACCCTGGATTTCTGCCTCCTCCCGTGTGATTGATGCCATAGGCCCGTGATACATCATCCCCTTCTACTATAGTTTTTATACAAACAGAGTTTTCCCCAACTCCAAGCCACTGCATATCATTTCTGCCTTGTATATTGCATTCCTTCATGCGTCTGGTACATCACAGAGTTGGAGCCACTTGTAGGGTTTTCTTCTTATGCTGCTTCCTCCTCATATACATGAAGTGCTTTAAATTTAACCTATTTTGCAAGAGAACTAGTGTTTTTGTTAAACCTATCAGTTAACAAGCTTAACCCACACGCAGAGCTCCCAAACAGATGTTTATATTTTATTGCCTTATCTTTTTTTTTAAGAGAGAAGGACAGTGAGAGAGTGAGAGAGTGAGAGAGACAGAGAGAGAGGGCATCAATTTTTATTGAGTTTTTCACATTGCTTTTGTTGCTCTGGCACTTGTGTATGTGGGTGCTGGGGTTTGAACCCGCATACTTGCACATCCCAAGCAAGTGCCATAACTGCTGAGCCACCACTGCAGCCCCGAGACCTAGTGTTTTAAAATTTAACTGAAATGCATCAAAGCAAAAAATGTAAACCATTATAATCTTTGGAAAAGTATTATATTGTAGTATTAAGCTTGGTTTTTCAATTAACTTGCATATTTTTTCTAAAATATAATTAACTTGTTTCCTTAATTATTAATTTGGACTATTTCTCAAAGGAGGAGGGAAAAAAGAAGGAAGAGGAGAAAGTGGATGGGCAAAAGGAGAGGGAAAGATAGAAGGAGGAGATGGAAGAAACCTAAGAGGCTTCAGCTGTAGCTTGGTGATAGTGTTTGCCTGCATGCATGGGGCTCTGGGTTTGATCCCCATTACTACCAAATTATAATAAAAATAGAAAAACAAAATAAAATACAACAAAGCAAAACAAAATTATGGGGAAATTACCAGAATTAATTCTATATTCTAAATATATAGATTATTCATCAAACCACGCTGGACATGCAGATAGAAATACCTGATCAAAAAGTTTTTACCCAGCCAGGAACATCTTAGACAAATCTGCTATAGGGAAGATGAATGTGGGGTACATTACATTTTGCTGGGATTATCTGAATCATGATAATTTATAAAGCCTATAATATTTCATGATTATTTTATATACATGTGGTCCATTCTACAAGTGAGGCATTAGTCTCTTAAGCATATAACATCCTTTTGAAGAATTCTTTTATGAGACAAATCAGGTTTAATTTGCACATTTCACTTTATGTCTTTTATTGAAGAATCATAATTATCTGTGAGAAAAACTTCTATAGCTAAAAAGTGATTACCGAATGTAAAAAAGCAAAAGAGGTAAAGAAAAATAATGACAAGTTGTTAAAAATTCATGAAAAGCACAAGTAACATTAAAGCAGATGAAACCTGAATTAAGTAACACCCAAAACTAACCAAATACAGTAGTTTCAAAAAGTGGCATTTTCCTTCTTTCCCAGGAATGGACGTTTCCATTACTGCTATCTTCTATTTCATGGCAGCCCAATGGTTCTTGATTGAAAGTAATCAAAATCAACTATCCCCTGAAGTTCCACAGAGCAGGATAGGCAGATTCTGTGAAGATGGTACTGAATGGGGAAGTTTACCAGGAAGCATCAAACTCATCCAGTGACCTCCATGTGGAGCCGATGCAGGACTTCCTTTAGGAAAACTTATCTTACCATAACCTGTCATTTTTTTTTCTTTTCTTGATAAAATAAACCACAACTGTCGAAATGAGTATCATATCAAATCAATCAACACTGATTTTTTATTTCAAAGTTCTATTATCATCCGTATAGGTCAATGAAAATGAAAGACACACCTATTCAACAAAGCCCACATTGGATTCTAGATACTATCATGACTCCAGAAAGACAGAAACAACTCATCCAAACAGGGTAACTGAGGAGAGCTTGGTTAAGAACCTGTTTACAAGAAGGGACACACGACTAAAATCCAACAAAGTAAGCTGTGCAGAGAACAGTGAATCCCAGGCAGCTATGAGGACACCTTGCTCTACATAAGCAGGAGTGGGGACAGCTGACCCCCAACAGGGAGAGAGCCCTGGAAACAGACACCCCAATATCCAACTTCTCCCATCCTGTGAAGTCCTCCGGTTCCTCTGATTGGCTGAACACAGTGGGAAACTGGAGGGCTTGTTGATGAAGCTTGTGCAGCTGAGCAGAGGGCGTGAAGTTCAAATCTGTGTCTGGGAGGTGAAATCTGTACACCACATCCATCTCCTAAATATTCCTAGCAGTGCTGCCCACACTCCCAAACTCTTACTCATCTCCTTGCCAATGAGTTCAGGAGGATACATGGACAGGCACTGAAGACTCATTGTGTCTCTAGAAAACTTCTATTGAAATGTACCAATTAATCAAATAACCCGTGCTTATCTAGAAAAACATCTGAAATTAAACAAATCCAGCATGACTTTCGTCTTATTTTTGCACAAGTTGGCATAAAATCTACAATATTCTGTGTTATACTTTTAGCTGTGACTCTCCACCCGTTATTATACACCAAACTGAATTTCAAGTTAAATGTGTGCATGAATCATTTTAAAGCATAAACAATACCCTCGTTCTGTTTTCTGACATTCAGAACTTTGAGGATCACTTCAGGAAGGAGAAAAAGTAGAAACCAAAGCTTTTCCTTAAAATTGAAAATAAATAAAAAAAAAACTCAGAGGTGTCTTATATCATCTGGAAATGAACAGTTGAATTTTTCTGACATCATGTATAAAGTACACTAGGAATTCTACAAAGAAGTTAAGTTCAACTTTAAAAAGTTATTGCTTTTCTGTTTTGACTTCTTAGTACATGGTTTATGAAATCCACGATTATTAATATGACTATTTCTAACACCAACTCTTTTTCAATGTTTGCTATCAGATACTTCCTAACACCCTCTACATATATAATTACATCAAGCATGCATAACTTTGATGAGGTCAGGCATTATTATCCCTTTTTTTTTGGTTGACAAACTAAGGTTCAGGTACACTAACTTTCCCAAAGCCACCCATGTGGCAAGTGGCAAAGTCGGAATTATAACCAGTTTTTGTAACTCATTGTTTTAAGCATTATTTTAAAACTAGACCAAGGTCCACAAATAATACAGAGACCTTTTCTGACATCCCAACAGTTCAGCACCAAGTTTCCTATTCACATCGTGTGTGTGTGTGTGCGCGCGTGCGCGCGCGTGTGTGTGCATGTGTGTGTGTGTGTGTATGGTTGTTGTCGACAGCAATATTAAAATAGTTTCAACACTGTAACTCCAGGATCTTTTTGGCATTCTCATTTTACATTCTCTCCTTGAAGCTACATGACTCATCTCTTTAAAATCTCCTCTTTGCTGAAACCTAGAGGAGAGAAAGACCATTTTCAATTAGTCCAAGCATTCCCTGTTCTCTGCTGATAAGATGGTAATGAATAAGTACCTGTGCACAGGCTTTCAGAGGAGGCACAATTTATACCCAAGGGCATCTACACCACCAAAAGCTTCCAAAATATACTAGAAGAGTGCCTGAAGGAAAGTTTTAAGTGTAGTGGAAAGGATATTTCAAGGAAAGAGACATCCTGTTCTTCCTAACAATAAAGAGCAAATACAGAACTTGGTGGAGCTTGACATGTATCTAAATTGAAAGCATTTCCTCTAAAAAGAGGTACTAAACAAGGATGTCCACTTTCACCTCTCCTATTCAACACAGTCCGTGAAATTCTAGCCAGGAGAAGGAAATTAAAGGGACATGAATAGGCAAAGAAGAGCTCAAACTATCACTATTTTATAATAACATGACTATATATTTAGAAGTTCTGAAAATCTACACCAGAAGACATTTGGAGATCATAAATGAATTCAGCACATTAGCAGGATACAAAATCAACATTCACAAATCATTTGCATTTCTTTATTCCAATGATGAACTTACTGAGAAAGAAATTAGGAAAACTACTTCATTCATAAAAGCTTAAAAAAATACTTGGGAATCAATCTAACACAAAGTGTGAAGGACCTCTACAATGAAAATAATAGAGCACTAAAGAAAGAAACTGAAGACCGTAGAAGATGAGAAGACATTTCATGTTCTTGGATAGGGAGAATTACTATTATCAAAATGGCCATATTACCTAAAGTGCTATACAGATTCAATGCAATACCCATCAAAAGTCCAATGACATTATTCACAGAATTAGAAAAAACAATTATGAAATTCATTTGGAAAAATAAGGGACCCAGAATAGCCAAAGCAATACTTAGCAAGAAATGTGAAGCAGGAGGAATCACAATACTGGAGTTCATATTCTACTGCAGAACTATAATAACAAAAACTGCATGGTACTGGCACCAAAACAGACATGAAAACCAATGGAATAGAATAGAAGACACAGAGACAAATCTGCATAAATACACTTAACCTCATACTTGTCAAAGTAGTAAAAAACATACAGTGAAGAAGAGACCATCTCTTTAACAAATGATGCTGGGAAAACTGGAAATCCACATGTAGTAGAATGAAACTCAATCTCTATTGCTCACCCTGCAAAAAACTCAGTCAAAGTGGATCAAAGACTTAGGGATTAGACCAGAAACACTGCACCTACCAGAAGAAAATGTAAGTCCAACATTCCAATATGCTGGCTCAAGAACTGACTTCCTAAACAAGACTCCCAAAGCACAAGAAATAAAGAAAATCAATAAATGGGATAGCATCAAATTGAAAATCTTCCTCCCAGGAAAGGAAACAAGTAAGAGTGTGAAGAGAGAACCTACAGATAGGGAAAAAAATCTTTGCCTCCCGCACCTTGGGCAGAGCATTAAAATTCAGAATATACAAAGAACTCAAAAACACCAACACAAAAACAATCAATAACTCAATCAATAAATGAATAAAAGGATGAAACAGACATTTCTCAACTGACGAAATACAAAACGTCAACAAGCACGTGAAAAAAGTTTAACATCTCCAGCAATTAAAGAAATGCAAATTAGAACTACACTGAGATTTCACCTTACCCCAATTAAAATGGCGATAATCAAGAATATGAACAACAGGGGCTGGAAATGGTGGCTCGACTGTTAGGGAGCTTGGCTGACGAGTACACAAGTTCAAAACCCAGCACCACAAACACAATGAAGTGTTCGAGGAATGAAAGTCACATGAAAAACCAAAATAAAAAATTGTTTCTCTCTTTGTCCCCCTCTCATTGTCCCCTTTTTCTTTAAAAAAAAAAAGTGGGGGAGGCTAGAGAGGTGGGTTGGCAATTATGGTGCTTGCCCAGCATGCGCAAATACATGAGTTCAAACCCCAGCACCCACGTACACAACTAAGTGTCAGAGCAACAAAATTCATATGAAAAACTCAATTAAGAAAAAAGAATGTGAACAAATTTTGGCAGGTATGTGGGGAAAAAGGTATACTTATACATTGTTGATAGGACTGCAAACCAGTACAACCACTCTGGAAAGCAGTACAGAGATTCCTCAAACATGGTATCGGTCCACCATGACACCTAGCTATCCCACTACTCAGTATATATCCAAAGGATCTAAAATTAGCATAATATAGTGATGCAGCCACCTCAAAATTCATAGCAGCACAATTCATAATAGCTAAGCTATAGAACCAATCAAGGTGCCCTTCAACTGATGAATGGATAAAGAAAATATGGCATACACACAATGGAGTATTACTCAGCCATAAGGAAGAATGCCATTATGTCATTTGCTGTTAAATGACAAACTGGAGGATATCATGCCAAGTGAAATAAGCCAGTCTCAAATAACCAAAGGTCAAAGGTTGTCTCCAGTACGTGGAAGCTCATCCAAAATAATTGAAATAACAGAGGAAAAGACAAAGGGAAAGGGAATGGAGACAGGAGAAATGAAATAGGAAATGTTCACGGAGGGAGTCAGACTTAACTTTATCATGTGCGTATATGAATATATCACAGTGAATCTCATCAACATGTATATCAATGGGTCACTAAATAAAAACTCTTAGAAAACAGAAAGATCAGTAGATTACAGGGAAGAGAACAGGGTGGCAGGTGTGGGGAATCTTGGGGACTGAATCAGAATAAATTACACTGCATACTTCTATAAAAATGTCAATGTTTATCCTATTGTTAGGGTTCACTCCAAGCTTTTATAAACATGTATATTCTATGGTCATGTATATAAATATGTGTATACTATTATATATCCTGTTGTTTGGTACATAGAAAAACGGGTTGGGAGGAAGAGAGGGGAAGGGGGAAACTGGAGACTGAATTAGAGCAAATTGAATTCCATGCTTTTATAATTTATAAACTCCATGTCTTTGTATAATCTTATGTCATGTACACCTATAAAAAAGTACGAATAAAAAATAACAAAAAAGGAAAGGGAAATGGAAAGGGGGATGCAGAAGGGGGAAAATATTCTTAGGTTTCTGGCAGCATTTTGCTTTAGCTATGGATGGCTAGGATGGTTTTGCTGACCAACTGAAAAATAAAGGGCTTGGCAGAGTTCCATCACTTGGCCAGTTCTGTCTTAGGGAATGACGATCAGGTATTTAGAAATCCCAGAGAACTTTCCTCCTCCCCTTCACCTCAGTCCCTCAAGGTCATTTTAAAATGAAGGCAAGTGCTAAAATATGATAAAGTGAACCATCAACTCATTTCAGCAAACATGTATCCAGTCCCCCTAGCATGATCTTGAAATTAAAGTCTTACTACCTTAAAGATAACTCAATAGCCTTTATACTTTAAGGATAACTTAAAGATCAGTCTAGAGAGTTAGTAGGAGAGTTTGTGCTGAGAAATAGAAATATATGCCTGGTGACAACTGCCCAGGTTCTGGACACTCACACCAATGCTATCTTCTCTTGCCTGTTTCCTTGGAAGCCAGATAAGACATCCAGAAGTGCAGGGGAATCCGATTTTGTAAGAGGCCAGAGGGTTGCAAGTGTAAACAGTTGAATGTCATTGCTAATTGATGAGGGACCAGCAATTTTATTTATTGCATTTTCTATTTTAAATATATTTGTTTATTTTTAAATGAGTAGGAAACATATGTTATTCTTTATCATAAGCATTCAAAGGATTATGTAATTATTAGTTGGATTTCTCCCCCTAGCCCTGCCCAGTGACAAATGTTTGCAATCACTTGTACACTATTTCTCAGAATACAACCTCAGGGAAAGGCTTGTGCTCCCAAACTAAGATAAAATTGAGTCAGAAATAAACTACACACACACACACAAGGGGGGGAGAGAATTGTAATTGTGTATATATGTTTCACTAAACACTTGTACTCAACAAATTTTACAAGTTACTAAAAGAAAACAGATCCAATTATGCTAAGATAAAGATAAATACTCCATGACTTCACTTATACGTGGAATCTGAAATTGATGTACTTGACAAGCAGGAAGAAAATGGTGTATGTCAGCGGCTGGGAGCAGGAGAAATAGGGACCTGTTGCTTGGAGGATACCACGTTCCAGGGAGATGAGATGGATAATCCTGCAGCATTGTTGAGCAGAATGGTGGCTCGTTTCTAGTAAGACACCACGTACTTACAAACTTCTAAGTTTAACGTTCTTACCACACACAAAAAAAGGATAACGATGCGAGGTGCTGCATATATTAACCAACTTGGTTCTAGCAATCATTTCACGATGCGTATGCGTGATAAAACATCAGGCTGTGCACTCTGAGTATATATAATTTGTATTTGCCAGTAGATCTCAATGAATTTGGAAAAATAGAAGGAGGCCCAACATGTTCAACAGATGTGGCACTGGCAGATGGAAGGTAACCCTTGGGATTTTACTCATGCTAAACCATGGTGGTTCCATCATCTATTGCAGAGTAGAGAAGAAAGCAAAATTAGAGCAGCAAAGAAATCTTGCCGATTTGTTGTTTTTTTTTTTTTCCCTCTCAATGCTGAGCTCTCCCTTAGCACTAGAAGCAATTATATAAACGACAGAGGGAAACCTGTGAGTGCTCCCTTTAATATCTGCACTTGTGATAAAGTATTGCATGCAAATCACCCAGGGAGGGCAGAACTCAAGCACAGATTTATTCATATGCAAAGGAGAGGGACATTTTCTCATATTCATTTTCCTCTCCTGACCCTGAGCATAAAGCTTTCAGGATATGAATCTATGCCCAACCATGCTTATCAAGTCAGTACAAAGGGCCCCACCCCAAAACTCAGACAAGGAGCCCCTCAAGTTCCAAATGCATATCCTAAGAAATAACTTCTCAGGAAAAATGCTTTCATGAGGGACCTGGGACTTTACCTTGCATTCACTGACTTTCACCTCTACACAACTTGCACTTGTTCCCTAAGATAAACAGAACAAAATGTCCTCCACTCCAACAGGATAACCCCCACCTGGGGACATATATGCTCTTCAATTAGAGGAAACCAGGTTGTTACATAAGAATTGCTAAGGGTGAAGTCTAAGCACAAGCTAAGGGAATATGGAGACCTTTGAAGACCAGAATAAGATTCATAAATCCCAAAGATTAGAAAGAAGCATTCCCAATCCGAGCTTAGTGACAACAAAGTCAGAGGCCTAAAAGCACTTTGGGTGGTAGGCAATTCCATGTGTGTCCGCTTGTGTGATGGCTGGCTCCATGGGTCAGAGGACACCGGTGTGGTCAAACACCGATGGAAGTATTGCTGTGAAGCTGTGTTTCTTGGTTGAGATGGACACTTGGAAGACTTTTGAGTAAAGTAGATTATACTTAGGAATGTGAGTGGGCCTCCTCCAATCAATTGAAAACACTAAGGAAAAAAACCCAGTATTCAGCAGTTGGGAAGGAAAGTTAGCTTGCAACTTCCTCGAGGAATACTGTGAGGATCAGCATCAGTAATGGCAGAGTTTCAGTGCAGTTGAGGAATCTCATGTTACCTCAAAAGGACATACTATGCACCCAGCCCCACTATTGTCATCCAAATGTCTACCTCTTGGATTGCTCCAATTTACCTAACCGCAGGAGTTCCACATCTTGATGTGTCCTCGAAATGTTTGATACATGTACCCCAAACCATTAAGAATTAGCTTTTGCTTCTGTCCTGCCCACCTTCTTCCAACTCATTTCTCATTTCCAAAGTCCTGCTCCAAAGCTTTTGTTGCAGAAGCCAACTTCACCACTGTCCATCCTGGAAAGGCTAAGATGTGCCATAGCAGGTACATCTGAAAGCTCTCAAAGACACATGAGGGCACAAGCAACCT
>PVKS010028583.1:0-26265 GCA_004027875.1 Aplodontia rufa
GAAGGAGCTTATGCAAACAGCAACAAGATCCAGGGCAGCTGATAAAGCAAAAGTCAGACCCCAACAGAAAAGTGGAGGATATTTTTCTAACATTTGTCAAATGAGAGGACTCTGAAGTCTTTTCTTATGGCTACCTGGCCCCAACCTCAGATTCCATCTTTAATACAGTCTTTGATGACTCAGCCTTTAAAAAAAAAAGAAGAAGCGAAGAAGAGGTTTCTGGCTTAGCTCAGCTTATACTCTGCCTTCCTATTGATTGGGTCAGCTACTGAATTTTTTCATAGGTCTCTAGGACTAAATAGCCTAATTGTTTTGGAAGTATGAAAAACTTATCTCACCCTTCTAACATATCAGATTGACCAATTAAGACTAAGTATTCCTGACACCCAGGTTTCAAAAATAGAAGCTTATTTACTTGAGCTACAGAAGTTGTAATAATTAGCATCTTGAAAGTACTTATTCCTTTTTCACACATGCATACTAAAATAAAATTATTCCTGTGTTTAAAAGTCTGTGCTGTCTAAAAAACAAAAATGTGGAATGCAATGTCAGATGCTTTTCTCAATGCCAGGTACTTGGTCCTCTCAATGCCAGGTACTTGGACACTAGTCTCTAAGTGAAAAGTAAGAAAGTATCTGGATTCTGGCTTAGAGACTGCAAGGGAGAAGACATCAGAGTGCAGTCTTCTTGTTCTCATTTATTAGGTCCACATTGATGTATGAATGTCTATCGCTGGAGACATAAAATAGGAGGAAAGACAGAAACCTCTGCTCTCATGCAGCTTACACTCTTGAATAGAACTTATATTTATGAAGTTACACATTCTAGGTAAAAAACAGCACTAAGCAGTCTAAGGTCTAATCTGCATTCCAGGCACATGCAATTCATACAACTAATTGCCACCACACTTCACAAGAATGTTAGTTTCTGGTTAGCTGGTGGTATTATTTATATTGGTTAGCTGAACCAACATCTCTGAGTTTTTACAGGAACCCAACCCATGGAAAAAATTTGCAGACAATTTGCACACAAACTAACTTCCTAAGAGAAACAAATTCTCTCTCTTAATATTTGGTTTATTTGATTAGTACATCATGTATAATTACACTCACTATATGATGTTTAATATTTTTATATATACATCATGTTTGAATTTCATGAATACTTTATTTTATATTAAGAGAGAGACAGGGAGAGAGTGAGACAGAGAGGGATATAACTAGCACCATGTATTAATATCCACTTCCAGATTACTAATTTTGGAGAAGTTGTGCAGTAAAGAACACTACGTACATGTAACATCTCTGCTTAGGGCAATACTCTAGCGGTTGAGGTAAAGGAAATTGATGGGTTTATTTGTGTAATTAATAATTC
The DNA here is from genome assembly GCA_004027875.1 of Aplodontia rufa. Taxonomy (NCBI): domain Eukaryota; kingdom Metazoa; phylum Chordata; class Mammalia; order Rodentia; family Aplodontiidae; genus Aplodontia; species Aplodontia rufa. The sequence goes on from PVKS010028583.1 coordinate 1,375, forward strand.
TGATCTTGTTCCACACACCATGCATTTATTTTCAGAATAACAATGAACAAATATAAATATTAAAAATTTATAAATCACATCCCAAATGATAAATGCTTGTATTTGACTGGAGCCTAGAATAAAAATAGAAGTGTCTTATGTTAAGATTAAATTATGAAAGACTTTGAATATAAGTTTCAGGTTTGTGAACTTTATTCATTAGTATTTAGAGGGCTGTGGTGACACTTTTAGAACTGTTATATGCTTTTTAAACTGTATTTTAGGAGAGAAAATTTTATCATCAATCAGGGATGGCTTCACTTTATCACAAACAGGTGGATGTATTAATCATTGATTGACTGGAGATGTGGAAGAAGCACCAGCATTAAATTTCAGGAGCAGAAAAGAAGTGGGAGAATAGCTGGAATGATTTGTAGAGGTAAATATCTAGGTATCTGTGACAGATATAGATAGAACTTGGACATTTAAGACTACAAGTTTATAGATATGGTTACAGATTAATGAAAACAGAATTTCAGAGCACTTAGGGAAAAAAACAGTGCAACTTGATTTTGAATCTCAACTCTGCTACCTAATATGGGGAGACACTAGAGGAAGTTAATTAACCTCTTCAATCTTCAGAATTTTCAAATGTAACATGGGAAAAAAACTCACTCTGCATAGTTTCCTAAAAATAAGTATGGCATATAAAGCACATAAAGTGCTTATTTGAATGTCTGGTAGCTCTCCTTCAACATTGATTTTTGTTTTGTTATCATTAAATGAGAATAAGGTTAAGAACCATGATTATTTATAACTATCATATTCAATACTCAATATATTAGAATGATAAATGGAAATATGTAGAAGAAATTGCCAAGCAAGAATGTTTCTAATACCAATAAATAAAATGCTTCCCTGTGTCCTTCAGTTATCTGTACCCACTCAAAAGATAACATAAATGAATTTGCTCAAATTTAAATAGGAAGAAAAAATACTCAAATAGCAAATAAAAATTAGATTTCTCCTTAAAAATATCCATAGGCATAATCTTTCTCCAACAGATTGCACTGTTTGTATTGCCTTATGGAATAATCTCTCTAAATATTTTCTTGCAATAATTTAATTGCAAGACACAGATAAAACATTCAGCAGCATGATGCATGTTATAGCTAGGATTAGGAATGTTTTTTGATTTCATGTGTTAAAGACTTTGTCCCTGTCATGGTTTGTATCTAGGAATATCCCCAGAAAAGTGTATGTGTTATTCAATGTAGAAATGTCTGAGTGAAAAGATGGGATGTCAAGAGCAGTAACTTCCTCAGTGGATTAATACATTTGATAGATTGGTCATTTAAATGGACTAATGAGAGGTAACTTTAGGCAGATGGGAAGACTAGAGGAATGAAATCACTGGAGAAGTAGCCTTGGACTGTTTCTGTCCGTGACCCCTTTCCGTTTGTCTGTTTCCTGACTGCCATGAGCTGAGAAGCTTTCCTCTGCCATGCCTTCTGCCATGTTCTTCCTCACCTCAGGCCTGGCGCAGAGGAATTAGTCAACCATGAATTAAGAACTCTGAAACCATGAAACTAAAATAAATATTTTCATGTCTAAATTATTCTTGTGAGAAATCTGGTCAAGGAGATTACATGCTGACTAACAAGGTCTCTAATGCTAAAATGTTCAGAGGTGGAGCTTTTTGAAAAGGATTGGATCATGAGGGATCTGATTTCATCAGTTGATTAATCCATTGATGGATTAATAAGTTGGTAGCAGGTGAAAACTTTAGAAGGTAGGGTCTAATTGGAAGAATTTGGTCACTGGGGACATATCCTAGAAGTTGCTACCGTGTCCTCTGAATCTTTCACTCTCCTTTTTTGCTCTCTCTCTCTCTCTCTCCTGCCACCTGTCTTCTTCCTGTTTCATAAGATGGTCAGCTTTCTTCTGCCACACTTCTATGATGTTTCTGCCTTGAAGTCAGTCCGGTCATGGTCTAAAACCTCTGATACCATAATCCCAAGTAAATCTCTCTTCCTTGAAGTTTATTCGTCAAAAATGACAAAACTGACTAACACAGTACACAATATAATAAATGTGTCTTGTGTTCATGAGCAGATGCATCATAATAAATATCAATGGACAACTATTTGCCAAAAATATTAAAATAAATCATATTAACCATCATAAAATGTGGTGTTTTTCCAATCTTAATTTTAAAGAATCCTCTTCTATGATGGACATTTTGGAAATATCAATATATAGTACCTATTATACTTTGATAACTTTCTAAGCTAGGTACTGTGCCAAATGCTATATGTGTGTTGAATTATTTATCCTATGAACTTTTTACCTAAATATTCCTGGTTTTGAAATGAGTAAACTGAGATATAGAAAGAATGACTGAATTTTTTAAGGTTATATAATTGGAAAGTGAAAGTACTCCACTTGATTATTACCCAGTTAAACTTTGCAGAGCTTTTATTTCAGCTACTATTTCTGAATTGATTACCAACAGTCCCAAAACCCTTCAGTAAAAATTCAAGTAGTAAATATTTGGTTCTCTATTACTATTTTCATATTTGTTTTTACTGAGTAGAATTTTGACTTGTTAGGATAAACTTAGTGCCATCATCATGACATTGTATTTTTCTTTTTTAGAGACCACAGAGAGAGAGAGAGAGAGAGAGATCGAAAGAATCAATTTTATTTAGCTTCTTTTTTATGGTCTTTGTTGCTCCACTTCATTGTGTACTTTGTGCTGGGTTTGAATCCTCTTACTCGCGCATGCCAGGCAAGCACCTTAACTGTGGAATCACTGCTCCAGCCCCCATAATGATATTCTTAAAGGACACTCTTCCAAATAATCATGGTTTCTTTCCTATTCATTTTGAAAAATCTGATAAAGATCATACCACAAAGAAAAGAATATGTGTAATATCAAATGTTCACTGATAATCAATCATGTGTGAACCTCTTAGCTAAGAAGCCATTGATAAGTTTAACATAATCTAGCTCAACAGTGAAAGTAAAAGGCACGGTATAAAATTATGGCTAATCATAAAAGTTAAAATATTTGATAAATTTAGCATTATTTTAACTTCCTTAAACAAACTTAAGGGAGTGCAATTCAAAATAGACTTCCTATAGAATAATAAAAACACTTTTTAAATAGAAGTGACAAGCACTATGAGAATTTCATAATTGGATTTAAAATAATTGTATTGAATATATGCTACATATATTGTCGTATAAGCTGTCACAAAAGATATTAAAATTTTAGTCAGGAATTTGAGATCATTTTATTAAGTATATTAAAACACATTATGTTCATCATGGTCCTTGTTTACTTATCCACACCCTTCAGTTTCATATGTACTCTAAAAGTCATCAGTGCATGCTCTGCTCTAGAAGGAGACCTCAGCAACTGGGGATCACTAGTTCCTACACCACTGAATAGATAGTTCTGCATTTTGCTCATCTTACAAAAGAGACATCTGGGGTTCCTCTGGTGAAGGGATATAAAGTATCACAAGTCGAGACCCTTGCCCATGAAGTAAAAAATAACAGCTCATAACTCAGAACGGAAATAAAACCAAGAACTGGAATCAGAAAGATGGATTCAAGGATTCTTATTTCTCCCTCTTCCTGTCCTTTCTTTCAGTCTTCTAATTCCCTTTTGTTCATCAGTACAATATTAATATTGTTAGTTGCCTTCATATAACTTTTCTCATTTATATTTTAAATAGCTTAAAATAGAAAATGTTAATAATAAAATTAGAAAACATGAAAAAGTTTATGTAAAATTTGCAAGGCAATTTGTTTAGAGGATTAGTGCTAAGACAAAGTAGCTTAGCTTGGGAAATCTGTCATGAAAAGTAATAACTATAAAATAGTCATCTGCCTTCAGAAAAAGCAATAATCTTTATAATTAATAAAATTTTCTATCATATGTCTCTCAAACAGAAAATGTGAAATAATAACCCAATAACCTAAGAAAATAGAGGGTTTTTTTTCCTTTAAATTGTTCATTGGAAATTATTGTCAAGTTTGATGTGGTCCTAGAGTTTAATCCCAAATAAGGAAACATATATCTTCTGTGGAAATTTGCAAAATCAAAGAAACAGAATATCCAGTCTACTTCAAAGGATATCTATATTTAAATAAAGTGAAAAATTTATGAAACATGTAAAAGATTACATAAAATGAAAAGTGGTGATATTTCAGAGTATCAGACATTGGAACCATAAAATACTTAAGAAAATAGACAATTCTACCAGGTCTGTTATCTTAATTTGCTTTCAATGTAAATACAAATAGTTATTTTTGCAGAGACTACCTATCAATTTTGCTTAAAGTGATTAAAACATTGAACAATTTTTTAAAGGTTCTTAAGGGTACATATCCTAGGAAAAAGAATTTCAAAGGCAGCATTTTGGTCAAGATGTGAGAATATTTTGCCAAAATTCATAATAAGCAAAACATATGCAGATTTATTCATATGTAAAGTGTAATTACTATAGAAAAATCCTGGGGAGTTGTATTTGGCTACATGCAGTTCAATCCTGAACGTTTTTTCTCTTTAGATAATAATATCTTTAACATCTCTGTTGTCTTCCCAGATAATTTCCACTGCGTGAAAGTCATAGGTCATGTGTTCCTATGCAGAAAGGTATTCATTAGTTGCCAATATGTATCTGATATAACTGTCCTTGGACCAAATCTGAAAATTCTAGCTAATCTCTCTAATCTGCACTATTTCTAGGAATTGTTTCTTCTCAGAATATACATTTTCATTTTTCTCCCATATTCTGCCAACTCTCTGTCTCCTCATTCTTGAAACTTTAGTTAAGAGCTCATTCTCACAAACAGCAGTCTCTCAAATGCTATGGTCTGTGTTACTTTAATGTTCTTGCCAAAAACTTTGGAGAAACTCTTTATGCACTTCCCATAGCATCTATCAGAGTTTTATTATGGCCTGTTGACTTGGACATTTTCCACAGGAGAAAGGAAATACCTTGAGGATAGGGATTGTCCTATATTTCTACACTTACATTCTTAGTAACTAGATCTCAAGAGCTCTAAAAAATAAATGAGATTTATTAACTGATTTTACCAGTGAATTACTAACAAGAGAAATAAATGGAAGGTAGGAAAACATATATGTAGAGCACTTCTCTCCTTCCCCACATATTAATGCCAGTAGCAATTATTATAGTAGCAAATGTATTTGAGTGCTTATTAATTGTCAAAATGTATGGATGCTATCATTTTTAATCCTCACAAACATATAAAGTCAGAATTTTATATCTGAAGAGGTTGAGGTGTTAAGGCACTAATTAGTGTGCCCTGAATATTTTTTACTTATCTATACTAATAAAGTTTATTGAGTATATTTAAGTTGCAGAACATGATGCTATGGCATACATATAACAACTTGAGTACAGCAAATTTACCTACCCATCATTTTACAAAATTACCATGTTTTGCTTTGTGGCAAAATTAGCAATAAGGTGATCATCTAGCATGAACTCCACAAAAAGTAAGTTATTATTAACTACAGTACTCACATTAAATGATAGATCTTTAGATTTGTGCATCTTGCACATCTGTAGTTTGCATGTTTTGACCTACACCTTCCCATCTCCTCTCCACCACACCCTTATTGACGACTGTTTTGTTTTATGTCACTGAATATTTGAATATTATTTTTCAGATTCCACATGTAAGTGAGATTCTGTAGTATTTTTCTTTCTGTTACTGGTTTATTTCACTTTAGCAAAATGTTCTCCAAGCTTTTACCTATAGTAGTATATGGCAAGATACCATTTTTTTCCTAGGGCTCAATAATATTCCACTGTATATATATATATACCAATGTTTCCCAGGATCTTAAATCTGAGTTGCATAACTCTATCTCATATACAATCAAGATAGACTTTTCAACTTCTTATATCATAAACATTTCAATTTTTTCATATATTTTTAAAGTAATTATTAATTACCCATTATGGTCAGAAAACAGAAATCTCAGTTACACATTTAAGGGAAAAGAGGCAAGCAAGAGTGGAAATATGACATGAAACATACCAACACTTAATGAAACTATAGCACATATTTTGAAGGGACTGGAATCAATGGTACATTTTGGGAAAAAATAATTTCCATGCAACAAACTAAACTAAAGATAGGGGAAACAAATTACTTTTCAAGACTATATGATATTACTCCAACTTGGGTTTTCGCAATTCATAAGTAGGTTAAAATTAATATTTATTTCCAGGTCCTTGAGAACAGACATCTAAAATTAATATTCTGAAAGTTGTATGGGTGTGTTGGATTGTCCGTCTGTCTGCCTACCTGCCTATCTAACTAGATAGCTAGCTATTCATCATTAACTTTATCCTTCACCTCCACCAAACAACTGAGCAATCAAGCAAAATAAACCAAGCACTTACAAAATACAGATTATGAAAAATGTCTCAAGATGGGTTGAGAATTCACCATCATGCATAAGAATAAAACATATTGAATTCTAAGCCTCTGACTAGTCTCAGTTTTCAGAAAATTAATTAATATCTTGTGTATCTTTTGTTGCTAATTTTCTTGTGTGAGGCTACAAAAGGCATTCAGTAAAATATATTTTCCAAAATTCACAATTTTCAGACATTAATAAAGTAGGGAATTTTTCATTATACATCAGAACACTATGAAATTTTATTCCTATTACTCTCTAGAGCAATTTTAAGTGTTGCTGAAAGCTTGTTCTTTTGAGCCATAGGATGCACCATGGAAGCCAGAAGCAGAGTTGGCTTAGTTTATTTTCTAATTCTTTGAGCTTTTTATTTACAAGTACAGGAAGTAATATAAAATGAGAGAAAATGTCCCCTCTACCTTTGAAAGCAGGATTCCATGGAACTAGATCACACAGAAACTAAAGAACATGGTTATGCATTAAAAGTTTCTATAGAAGACAGAAATGCAAGCAGGCAGGAAGATATCTTGAAGCACTAATATTTTAATAAGGAAAATGTTTTAGGTCAAATTAGAGATTTAAACCTATGAAACACTGCCAAGATTTGCTTCTCCACTTTTTATAAAGTCTTCAAATAAATTCAATGAGAAAAGATTTTGTATACAATCTCTATCGAGACAAAAATGACCTCTCAAGGACCTAAAATTTAGAAAGTAGAAGAAAATTTAGAGTTTTTACCTTGAACCAAAGTATATTGCCTTAGTTCTTTTAGGGCTCCAGACCTTATAAATGTTTGGGTCATGCGCTTTAAACTCTGTAAATTGAGGATTGTGTTCTCTCTCTTTGAGTTCTCCTAATAAATGCTATTTGGGCACTCCCAAAACATTCTACTAGAAACTAAGAAATCTAAAGATAAATCCAGTTATCTCCAAATAATTTAGCTCTGTGATCAGAAACTTTTCCATGAAATAAATGAGACCTCACAAGTTCACAAATCTAGTCTGTTTGTATCCATGGCTATTATATTCAAAATCATGCAGGGATATTCTGAATGGATGTATAAAGAATCCTGGGAACTGTCTTCCTTATGTATCCATAAGTTATTGTTCTACTAACAATGTGACACTTTTTGCTCTACACTTTCATTTTTATTTTTTTACTTACATGGCCCTGGCAATGAACTAAGTATTTTTATGTATTACAAAGTGTCTGCTCTTCTGACTTGATTGCCTCAGATTTATTTTTGAATTTTAGGTCAGTGTTTAGTGTCTATCTTCAAGTACTCCAGATTTAGGCTCTTTGTGTTATCCAAGAGTAGCTGACACACCCTTTTGGAATTCATGTTCTCCTTAACTAACACTGCAACATCAGATGAACTATATATATAACATATATAACTCAATCTGGGCTTACTGCTGATTCAGTGCCTAGGTCAGAAGAAGATAAAATATAAATTGCATAACATTACAACTTAAAGATCACACATTATCATTTTATTTTTAGTCCTCCAGTATGTGAGGCACATTTTAAAATTTATGAGGCTTATTTCATCAGATTTGATAACAGAGTTTATGTGGGTATAATTCCTTGGAGATAAAGCATGTATATTGGCCAGTGCAAAGATAATCAATGCAAAGCCTTAAGCAGTTCTACTGAGATAGAGTAGATATGTGAAGAATGGTGGAAAATGATTACTACCCTACTCCAGGTTTTGAGGTGGTTCAAATTCCTCCATTTTTGAAATAACACATCAAGATAGTCTTTTTCTATATTCATGAGCTACTTAATTTCATCTTTGTTTAATTTATTAGTTTTAGACCAGTTCTCAGAAGTTCTAGATAGGGGTAAGAGAAAGGTATAAAACAACAAGGAAGAGAGGAAGTTGAAACAGAAGACCCTGATTAAGAAGGCTGATTTTTTGTGAAGCCTTAAGGTAAAGAATTCCAAACTCATATGATAAGGTTTAGGAAAAAAGGAGTAAGGTTTTAGGATATAAATCTCTGACTGGGTTGAGAATGGACTTCCTATTAGTGTCACTGTGACCTCAGAAGTTCTTGGGCAGCAAAGGCCTATAGGGTTATGTTCATTTCTTACTAGGTCATTGTCTTAAGATATATGACCTAGGACTTTTCAGTCTTTCACATAATCTAATTGCTGGTGATACCTTTTGCTCACAAATGGGCAGTGACATTTCTTAATATGAAATGTAAGGACTTCATGGTGTATAATAGAGGCATAAGAGAAAAATGTGCACATTCTGCCTACCTACAGGGAAATGGAGAAAGAAAAGGCTTATTACTGCTAGACAGGCCTTACCCGCAGTTGCCTTTCTTCTATAGTTCCTTAATTGTAGAACCAAAGATGAGTTCTCCCAAGTTTGACCAATGGAAACGCTTCTTTAGTGGAGCATTTATTCACTCAGGACTTAGGGTGGAGAAAAGGTGCAGTCCAAAGTCTTTAGGAGTAAATGGGGAAATGTAAGAAAATAAAGGTGTCCAGAATTAATATTAGAACTTTATTCCAGATGGAATGAAATGAAAAGGGGAAAAGAGAGCCATACACTTATACAGAAGCACTCTGTTCATCAAACATTTCAACTTACAAGGTCAATAGAACACAAGATTAAAAGACGTAAGAAGTCAGAATGACAATTTCACACTTATTCGGTACTCTACAAGCATTTTTAGATATTGAGCTACAGCTTTATTCTGGTGACAGTGTGTTCAATGAAAAAAAAATCAGTTTTCAACTGGGGTCACCAGTGCATGCAAAAGATGATGAGTTGGACTATATAGGAAAAGTTGGACTCTAATAAAAAGTACAAACCACTTGCAACGCCTCTGTGGTCCTTCTCAGGTGCTATTTTTCTGATGCCTAGAACAATATCATGGTGGCCAGAACTTCATTAGCACACATGAAGATAAAATGACCTTGAAGAATGGCCATCTAGAACTATAATGTCAGGGCTGGAATGGTGGCTCGGTGGTTACGGTGGTTACGTAGCTTGCCTGACTTGCCTGAGGACACAAGTTCAAACCCTAGCACCATGTACACAAGGAAGTTTTGGAGCAATGAAGGCCACAATGAAAACGAAATGAAGTTGATTCTCTTACAAAATAAATAACTAAAATGTAAATTCAAAGAGACAAAAGGAACTAGGTCATAAATGCCCATAAACACTTTTGTATTTCATATTTTTACCAAGAGGTAGAAAAATCAACTTGCAGTTATTCTTTTTTTTTTTTAAAGAGAGAAGGACAGAGAGAGAGAGAGAGAAACAGAGAGAATAAATTTTTACTGAGTTTTTCACATAGCTTTTGTTGCTCTGACACTTAGTTGTGTATGTGGGTGCTGGGGTTTGAACCCGTGTACTTGCACATGCTGGGCAAGCACTGTAATCACTGAGCCAACGCTCCAGCCCCAACTTGCAGTTTTTCAAGCTGCATTTTCTTTTGGACCCATCTATATCTAATCTCAATGAATTACTGGCTTCTCCTGATGGTTTAGAAGATATGGCAACATTTGGACTCAGTGCCCGTCTTCTAGTACTCTTTGTGTTCCCCATCAAGTGCTCAGTGGGCCTTCTCCAGCCATAGTCAATCAATTCAAAGGCCTTCAACTTGGTTATTTCAGATTTCCCTACAATGCAAAGTAGATAAAGAATGATACCCAGAGAATAATAAACTGTCATGTTTCAGAGTTCTTGTAGGGTATGTGTGCATATGTGGATATGTGTGCTTTAAAACATTTCCATTACTCACCACATTTCAAATTTTCAGTCCAAGTAATCAGGCACACCAAGCAGAGAAATTTACACAAGAAATACTGCCAATATATTAAAATATTTTGACAGTTTTTTTACAGTATGAAAATACTTATAATTTTGTAGTAGTTTATTTGCTAATAGATGTTATTATTAATTTATATACATAAATTCCTAACAATTAAATCTTGACAAAGCATAATGTGGAAGAGAAGTGCTCTTATAGTATATAAATGGAATTTGAGCAAAATCTCTATATTTTGAGCACAACTACAGAATATCCTATTATATGGAAGAAAAAGTGCAATTTAGAGGAAAATGTGCTTTTGATAAAGTTGAAATTGGCAGTGTAATTCTAGTCTTTTAAATATGTTTTGTATTTTTTGAAAAAAATAAAAAATAAAAACACATAAATAGGTTCCCAATTTCTAGCCATATGTATACTAACAGATTCATATAGCTTGTTTGATGTTTAAAATTGAAAAACGGTGTCATATGATATGGATATGAACTTCAAAATAATATTATTCAAAATGAGCCTTTTCATCAATTCAATTTTCACCATTTCTCAGATCAACAAATCAATATAGATAAATTATTTGGTACAAAATGAAAGTAAATTGCTTTAATATGTTAGCATAATAGAAATTTGTATAGAAAGAATGCTTTGAATGTGCTTTAAATAAGCTAGAGGTACAGGCTTCCAAACACTTAAAAATTTACATAAAGAAATTCCTTTCTTTATAAATGTGAAATATAAAGCTTTATTCTTCTATAATCAACCAACAAGATATTACCAATAGTAAAATAATCACACCTTGGTACAAAATACAATGACCATTTATCAGAGTATTAACTGAAAAAGGAAAAAGAAATATGGTTAGAAAAAAAATTGTCCCTTTTGTGGAAATCATTAAATTTTAGAGGGTCAGAACACCTACATAATATGGCTCATATGTCATGTTGACTGAAGAAACTATGATATAGTTTTTCAAAAATATAAATATTATTCTCAAGAATCAGTAACCCTTAAGCTCTGTTTGGATGATGTAATTTCCCTCAGGAAGCTAATACATGTGTGAAAGCATTCTTGAGTCTTAAATACTAAAGGGTGAATAATTCAGGCATTTAATGTTTGGCCCACAGATGCTAAATATTCTTCAATGAAAGGCATAGTATCACATAAGGAGGTGTTTTCCTGTAAATATCCATTCTGCTGAGAAAATAGTGATATAGATATCACATATAATAAGAATATATAAGTCCAATTATTAAAAAAATCTGTATTGAAGCTTTTACTCAAAAAATCACTTTACCTCTGTTATAGTGGAAGATAAGGCAGTATAGAAGCATTTTTTAAATGGAATCTTTTTATGCAATGTCACAAAACCTCTTTACCGAATCTATACTCCTATGCCACTTAAAACTACATTCTTTACCTTCTTTTATTCTCAAATCTTATTACACCACCCCTACTACTCTGACATAAAATCTGCTCCTTCATTACATTTCATAAAATAAAATATTACCATGATGTTATATCATGGTTAATTCTACTAAACGAGGTATTCTCATTTTTCTTCCCCATCACCTCTCTCCCTCTCCCACCCTGACATCACCCCCCACACACACATACAGGTGCATTCATGTACACAATCTGAAGCAAGGAAAATTAGTGTTCTATATACAAAACATTTGCTGTGACATCTAGACCTTCTAGTGGACACATGAGTGGTTGTTACTCAGGAAGGATATATTATCCTTGTTATACATGAATGAGAAGAATAAATACCAGAAAAAAGTCTTCATTTACTAAACATTTCAACTAAAATGGTATAGGCAGACTCCTACCTGAGAATATGCTTTGTTTCACATCTACTGAATATTTTACATTTGTCTGGACTTTTCAAAACAAGGTACATCAAAACAAATCAAAACATTGATTTTTTAGGCTAGGAAAAACACATAGTGATAGAAGAATAAAAATTGCCTGTAATTAGTAAAACAAAATTCACAAAAGGAAAAGCCAAAAGGTTACTATCTCAAAGTATTCTTCATCATGATTTAAAACATGGAAATGATAATAAGCCAAGAATTCATCATGAATTTCACCCTGATGAGTGGCCAAACTAAAGTATGACATTTGAAAGTGAGCTGATACTGAAAGTGAGTGAGCAACATCACTTCGCATTAAATGATACTAAGTCTGAATAAAATTTGTATATTACTACTGTAAAATGGCAATCATGGAGACTTATTCCAAATTAACTTCTGATTTAAGCATCTGCAACTGAAACGTGAATTCAGCGTAACAAAGAAAATCGGCTATCGGCTGTTTTCATTCAGCTTAGATGTATGTGTGTATTTGTGTGTGTGTTTGTGTGTTGGTGCAATCATTTACATTTTAACCTCTTCAGAAAGAAAGTGGATAACACATCATAAACCATTCCATCACCTTACCTAAAATTTCAATGTTTTTTACCAACCTCCACCATCTCTAATGTCACCAATCTAGTGCATTTCAACTGATATCATTAGCTCTCAAATTCATCCCTAAACCTCCATCCCCCACTAACATTGTATCAATTGAACATTGTCTTAAATCTCCTTATTTAATCTTCTCTAAATAATCTTGTGTTCAGTACTCTTATTTTTAGTTATGCTTTCTAGAACACAAAAGATTATAACATTCACTCCCTTTCTTGGCATCCTTCAACTACCTTCATGACAAAATTCAAATTTCTTAAATGCAAATTACCTACACACCCAGTCTTGCCTATTAATCCATTGTAATGCTCTATCAAGATAATGTCCAGGTCCTCTCCAACCCCCACCCTCAATTTGGCAAAGTTGTGATTCCATTCTCTCATACCAAATTCATAAATTACTATCACCTAGTTTTAGGTTTTCTCTTTATTCATCCTTCCTAATGTTTTCCTTTACAGGTAAAGGTTTGGGGACATTTAGTAATGGTAAAAATTTGGAATTTAAACAGAAGAAGGGAAGTCAGTGTCATTTAATACCTTGAGGCCAGGGATTCTGCTTAACATCTCATGAAGCACAGGCTATCACTCACAACATGGAATGATGCAGCCTGATATATTGTGGTGCAGAGACTGAGAAACTGTCCAGAGTGGGCAGAGACATAGTCTAGTACACAGAGCAAGCTTCCAAAATGCAAGTCACACAGTGAAGCAACTCAGCCTGAGTCACAGCTCCTGTGTTGTACCAGATAGCAGTAAACACGCAGCAGATTAACAGCTGTAAGGCAATCCCTGGAATTTGCCAGAAATTTCCTTGGCCCGGACCCTTATCGTGCTAACCAAGTAATACCTACCCAAAAATCCATACTAATGAGAAAGCCCAAACTCAGGCCCCGACCTCATGAAAAGAGGATAAAAACCAAGGTCTGCAACCAAGGAAGGGGAGACATGCTCCACAATGGAAGCATATTGACATTGGTCCTTATACCCATTGCCTGCCTCCTCACCATCCCCTCACAACCCGCTTGACCTGCCATCAAACCCAGCAACCTCGACTCTGCCTGGAGAGTGCCTGCCTGCCCTGCAATTTGACCTCTGCTCCTGGAGAGTGCCTGACCTACCCAACAACTCTGCGTGCATTCTGCTCATAACCAGGGACATCACACCGCTGCTGGTGAGAGGACTATGAGCTTATTCTTCCTTACCTATTGCCTTAAGCTTATTGCATTAAGAATAGCCTATAAGTGGTGTGTAATTATTAGAATGTACTATATGTGTGCCGTGACTAAGTAAGGTAAGAATAAAGGAGAGTGTGATTTTGTAGTGTGACATTCCTTGAGAATTGTGATAGTAATACCCTCAAGTGCTGTGTTAAATAAAGAATATTAAAACGGAACTTGTCTCATTGCATCTGTCACTGAACGTTCAATCTCTCAGAGAGAGTGGTCACCTGCAGGCATAGTTATTAGCACCGCCACTCAGGCCACACTCCCAACAGTAACTCTATTTTTAGGCAATATTGATATTTTTCTTGTGACCTAACATAGAGACTGAGTCAGAGGTGCTAATAAATGCATGCCACGTCAATATATCTAAGTTAACGTTTTTGTAATATGGATATTAAATATTGAAGTAGGTAAGTTATTAAGATTTTAAAATGTAATTTTCATTCCTTTCTCTGTTTCTAAGCACACAATATTTCCTTTGCTTAGATGCCTTGCCACTCCTTGGAAAATTCTAAGGCTCCTCTAAATACTTTTCTTCACCTCCTAAATATATCATAAATCTGCCAGTTCTCTCTCTCCACTGACAATATCTCTAATTCTAAACTATTCTAGGTGGATTTTTTTATCCCATATAAACTCATGCATCATTTTGCATCTCCTTTGTAGAGAACCCAGTGATTATTTAATAAACTATAATAATTTTGATGATGTTACTTCTCTGCTTAAATTTTCATAATTTTTCCCATTTCAACTTATTATGTAGAGAAAAGGGAAATAATAAAAACTTTTAGTAGGAATGTGAATTTGACAGCTATCATGGAAAACAGTAGAGAAGTTTCCCTAAAATTTAAGAATAAAAATATGATATGATCCAGCAATCCCATTTCTGGGTATATATTCAAAGAAAATGAAAATAGTATGTTGAAGATTCTTCTGCACTCTGTTATCAGCACCATTTGCAATAGCCAAGAAATGGAAAAAAACCTCAGTGACCACTGAATGATGAACAGATAAAGAAACTGTAGAACATACTCATAATGGAATACTGTTTAGTCATACAAAGGATAAAGTCCTGTGTTTTGGATCTAGCATGAATAGAACTAGAAGACATTGTGTTCAATGAGATAAGTTAGGCACAAAAACAAACACTGCGTGATCTTACTCATTCTGAATTGAAAGAAGATGATTTCACAGAAGGTGAGAGTAGGGATTACCTGAGATTAGGGGAGAGTGAGGGATGGGGAAAGTTGATTAACAGTCACTAAATTATAATTAGTAGGAGAAATAAATTCTGGTGCTCTGTTGCACTGTAGGGTGACTATAGATAATGATATGGCACTGTATATTTCAAAAAGACTAAAAGGAAAATTTTAATTATTTTCGCCACAAAGAAACAATAGATTTTTTTTGTATTTGAACTTTACAAAATATATGCATGTGTGAAAACTTAATGATACCTCACAAGTAAGTGTATTTTGTTTCCATTTAAATATTATATAATAAAATAATTAATAAATTTAACAAAACTTCAAAAATAGACAATTTTTTAAAACATAATATTACATTCAACTCCATATATTCTGGTTTCTCCTTATTTCTTCCTTGTCTATGTCAACTGTATCCATCCTGGCCTTTCTTATTCCATCACAGTTTGTGAATGAGAAATCAGAATTTCCAGTATTAATCAGGAATCTCAGAAACAATTAATTATCTAATATATGAAAATAATATCTAATGAATTGCTGGGCTTCAACATGCAATGCATTGAGAGTGTTGCATCAGAAAGAGGAACTCATTTGCTGAAACCCACCTCCTGAGGACCAGAATGGCTCCCGAGGTCGAGACGCCTCTTCAGAACTGCCTGATGGGATAGGTTAAATAACTGCCGCCTGCATAGGCTCTCTGCCCCTTGCTGACCTTTCCTTTCATTGGTCCCCATAATCTTTATAACCGCACGCGCTTCCTCAATAAACGAGTTCCGCCTGCGATTGGTCTCCCTGACGCGTCTGATTGTCCTCTTTGGGGAGAGCTGTAACAGGCGGTCAGCCGACCCTTGCCTCTCTTGGCCGCCTTGGTTGGTGCGTGCTTCTCCCCTTTTCCCCTGCAGGTCAGGGGGAACACGAGAGGCTAAAAACCCCAACAATGAATGAAAAAATAAAAATAATACTTTGTGGCATTTAGAAAGACCCTGTAGTAAATATTCAAATAGTGACCAAGGCCAGTAACAGGGCTTGACAGCATCTGACTAACAACTTTCAGATCTCCTGGTAAGGTAAGGTACACAGCATCACTAACAAATCACTAACAAACTTCCAAACCAAGGATTTATTTTACATCCAAAACCTGATATTTCTTAGAATACCACTCAGTGTTTGTATATAGTATGAACAGAAATTTCTTAGTATGTATTTTATATGCAGTAATGTTCAACCTTAAGGAATAGACACATGCACAAATGCACATTATGTGGAAAGGGTTTAAACTAAGAATGACATGAAACCATGACATTCATAAATGCTAAGTTCTTCGTTCCCAAACATGCTGACCTAAAGTCTCCATTGAGCCTTTCCTGTTCATTTATATGGGCTTTTCTGATTTCCCAAATGCTTGTTCTCAGAACTAAGATTCAGAAAAACATTTAAATTTCTATCTACTTACTATCAGACATCTATCTATGTGTATATTGTGTCTCACAACAATATGAAGGTATATTTAAATTATATGCTTACTTATTCAATATCTATTCAATAGTTGGCAAACGCTTAACATTGGCCAGAAAGTGATTTTCAATTAAACTTTGATCACCATAAACAAAAATCTATGCTATTAACTGTGTGAATCATTTGAAATTTTAACTGAAATGATGAAAACACAACATGACTATTTTAGTTAACTCTATTTTTAAATTTGATCCTAATTCCTGGAACTTCAGATATAGTGTTTGAACATTTTAAGTGAATAAATGGTGTCTATCCACTTGTCCTCTTTTGTAAATCTATCTTTCACATAGTATAGAAAATCAAACACTGTCATTTGCTCCTATGGCCTGAAAAGGTTTTGAGGGTTTTTCAGGAATGTCTTCACATAACAGTTATCCATTCAGGCAGTACCAGAAAGGGTATTAAACAGATGGATGAACAGCAACAAATCCTAAATGTATGAGTTTCCTGTTGCTTCTGTAACAAATCACTAGATTCATGGTGACTTAAAACAAGACAAATCTGTTGCCTTTCAGTTCTATCTATATATCAAAAATTTAAAATGGGTCACTATGACTGTTCCTTCTTTGAGCTCATGATGGACAATTTTTTTTTTTTTTTTTTTTTAGAGAGGGACAGTGATAAAGAGAAAGAGAGAGAGAGAGAGTTAATTTTATTTAGTTTTCCATGTGGCTTTTGTTGTTGTTGTGTACATGGTGCTGGGGTTTGAACCCACATTCTCACACATGCGAAGCAATACCATAACTGCTGAGACACTGCTTCAGTCCCATGACAGACAAACTTTAAAATTCTGTGCCTTTTCTAACTTGTAGAGGCTAATCCCATTCCTTGACTCATCATCTTTTCCTCCATCGTCAAAGTCAGGAGTATTGGATCTCTAATTACATCATTTTTCCCTCTTATCTATATTTTTGTGGCCCTTTCTTGTTCTGGATTCTGATCCTTCTGTTCTCTTATAAAGAAAGCTGTGATTAAAAAATGGATCCATCCAGTTAACCCAAGAGAATCTCAGTTTCTCAATTACAGCTGCAAAATTCTTTTTTCCACTTATTTTTCCACTTAGGGTAACACGTTCCCAGGTTTAGAAGATGAAGAAATTGACATCTTTGAGGAGCCATTATCCTGTCCCCATACCAAGCAATCCAGTTCCTCTTTGAAGGGAAAGTAATCATTCATTGACTTCTTCATTCATTTAATAAAAATGTGGCTCATTCTAGTAAATGCACTATATATGGTTCCTTCAAGAAGTTGAGAGGAGAAAGGTGACAGGAGACACATCTAGGTCAGCAGTTACCCTGAATAACGACAGAGGCATGGGGTCATCATGGGGTCAGTATTTCTTATACTGTTGATAGTTTCTCTCTCAAATCCTTCTCTCATTTTTTTATTTCCAAGAATCATAATTTACATTAATTATCAAACTCTAATTTTTTATCAGTCAAACTAGGGTTGATAATTAAGGTAACTTTACTTTCTTTTCACATCAGTTAGTTTTAAAAAAGAGTCCTATCATTTGTATTTTGAAACCAGATTCATTGAGTCAACTACTTAACCTAGATTTTAATTTAGATGATTTATGTTATTATAAAGGTTTTATTTTAAATGAAATAGTATTTTAAACATAAGCTCCAGAGAAATTTGATTATAGCATTGTTTCAATAACATTTCATTACTTCAGACATATGCTTGAAAAAGAATGTTGAGTTCTTTTAAAATTTCCACATTAGGGATGCCACACTTATGATGTTGGAAAACTGCTAAATTGTACTTAGTGATGCTTAACCTCTAAGCCAAATTTCCAACCTTTTTTGTATTTTATATTGAGGTCATGCTAAGTTGCTGAGACTGGCTTTGAACTCGCAATCCTTCTACCTCAGCCTCCCCAGTTACCGGAACTATAGGCATGTGCCACCTTGCCTGACTAAGTGTGCTAACTTTATGAATTGCAGAATGCAATGTTTTTATGTAACACAAATAATTTAAACTTGCTCAACAAATCTAGCCCTTATCCTTCACTCCCACAAAGTAATTTTTGTTTGCCTGGAGGTTTAGTCTAGCCAAATATGAATAATAATATATAGCATGGACCAATCATATCTGGCTGGGGGCAGCTACCCCACAAAGAACAAAGATATGATTTAAGGTGGACACTTTGGGTCACTGAAATAAACCATATATACAATTAATGAAAGCACTGGGAACCAAGTGATTGTGGGAACTTTGTGATGTGTATTGTCACAACAGAATCTTGGAAAGTAGTCTTCATGACTTCACAAGGAAAAGACAATGAAAGTTCCACATTTGGAACTTCCTCAAATTCTACCCTATTCCCTTGTTTTCCTGTCTGATTTTTATTTGTACCCATTTTCTATAATTATGCATAAACATGATTATAATCACATCAGTGAGTTAATTGAGTTGCTATAGTAAATTCAGAAAATTAAGAGTGGTTACTCCCTGGACTTAAAATGGGTATCAGAATTGATATTAGGTTTGTGGAAGACTCTATTCATGCAACCATATATTTGGCTAATCACTTATCACTCCATGATAATTTATGTGGGTGATATCTAAACCTATTTGAATTAAAAAACTAATATTTTATTTTATTTTAGAAAAAAGGAAGAAACACTTCAGTTCATAAAGAATTACATTTTTTAAAATTAGTGACATACTTGTCAAACTGTTCATACTTCTCAAAAAGCAAAGAGCCCAATTAATAAATAAACAAATGACTTAAACAGACATTTTTCTGAAAAGAAGAAACACAAATGGCCAACAAATAAAAATATAATCAGCATCATTGGCAATCAGGTAAACACAAATTAAACCTACACTGAAACTTTATCTCATACCAGTTAGCATGATAGTCATCAAGAATATAAATAATGATAAATGCTATCAAAGATAGGAGAAAGAAACACTTAAACACTGTTGATGGGACTACAAATTAATGCAATAACTGTGGAAATTGTATGAAAATTCCCAAAAAGACTAGGAATGGAAATATCATAAGAACAAGCTATTCCACTCCTTGACATTTATCCAAAAGAACTGAAATCACCATACTATAGTGATACATACAAGCTAACGTTTACAGCAACTCAATTCATAATAGCCAAGTTATGGAATCAGACTACATACCCATCTACAGAAGAATAGGTAAAGAAAATGTGATATAAATACACATGGTGATGTTTTACTCAGCCATAAAGACAGACGTTGTGTCATCTTCTGGTAAATGGGTGGAACAGGAAAACACCATGCAAAGGGAAACCAGCTGGAGAAAAATCAAAGGTTGATTTTTTTTTCATGTGTGAAAGCTACAGAGACATAAGGAATTTTTAAAAATGGTGAGTAATATCAAAAAAAAGTTAAAGTAGATCAGTAGAGAAGAGGTACAACATTAAGGGGCAGGTAAGGAGGAAAAGAAAAGTAAAAAAAGTGGAAATAAAATCAACCAAATTATAATATATGCATTTGTGAATATATCATAATAAATTTCCTTTCATGTACAATTACAGTGCACCAAGGAAAAATATATAGGCAAATAAATAGAAGAGAGACCAGAAGAGTAAAGGAAGGGGGAATCAGGGAGAGAGGAGAAGGAAAAGTAAATATTAGAAAATGAATTATAGAAAAATATTTTTGTGCATATATGAATACTTTTGAAATTGAAAATGGACACTATTAGTAATTATACTAGTAAAGTATTTCTCTGGAAGCAGATTTATACGAGAAAACTTTTTTAGACAAAATGAAAACAACATGGTTGATAAGCTAAGGGTGTAGTTCAGTGGCAATGAACTTACCTAGCATATGTGAGGGTGTTAGTTTGATTCTTTGCACATGAATAAAAAGATTTAAATTTATCATGAGTACATTCTGGGATCAATCTCCAAACTTCAGAAGGAAAGACTGAGATTTATTATAAGTACTATTACTATAAAATATAGTTAACTTAGAACTTTAAAATTTGAGAATGAATTACATATGGTTTTTTTATGAAACTCATTGTTTCTGGGTTTTACAAATTGCCTATTTAAAATTAAGTATTCTCAAAATTTCTTGTTGTGCACATGTAATAAGAATGTATTACCATCTGACAACCTTAAATGGGGAAAATTCAAAGATAATGACACTGGTTTATTTTTCTAATAGGCTTCATCATTGCTGTGGTTTGACACAGGTGACTTAGATTTTAATCTGTTCCTATCTCTGCTATTCATTTTTTTTTCAAATACAATAAGTGAGTGTGTAGAGTATTATAGTACAAAGAGTAAAAATCTGACTTTTATCAGGTTCTTGCAAGTGAACTCAAAATGCAGAGAAACAATGAACTAAACAGATCATTATTTAATGTAGCAAATATTTCTTATCGACACAATGTTAAAGGAGCAAATGAAAGACATAAATAACTCTGGTAGAGTAGTTGGGAAAGTGCCATCAAGAACTTGGAAATCATTTT
Organism: Aplodontia rufa; assembly: GCA_004027875.1. Taxonomy (NCBI): domain Eukaryota; kingdom Metazoa; phylum Chordata; class Mammalia; order Rodentia; family Aplodontiidae; genus Aplodontia; species Aplodontia rufa. The sequence continues at coordinate 22,486 of PVKS010028583.1, forward strand.
TCTGTAAGTGCTAAGAGATGAAGAATATTTTAAGGAAGGAAAATATGTATGAAAGTTTAAGCATGTGGGGGAAAAAGTTACTCAGAGGATAATGAGCAACCACATTGGATTCAAGCATAAAAACAATGGTGGAGTGGAAAAGAAAAGTAAAAAAAAAAAAAAAAAAAACAAGTGTAGGCTATAAAGAGGGACTGGAGTCAGTTTATTGGGGTAAGTGAGGCTTATAGGAGCCATCAAACACTTTGAAGTCAGGAGAGGATATTAATCAGATAGCTTATTAATGAAATAACTCTAACATAATTGCAAAACAAATGAGACAATGGGGGCCAATTCACCACTAGTGCATGTTATATGAGCCAAAGTGAATGGATAAATGAACTAGGAAAATGTAAGAATAGATTTAAGACATGCTCAGAGCAGAATTAACAGAAATCTGCAGGACTCTTTCTTCCTGGAGTGTACCAGGGGCTTTATCTAACGACTGTGATTGGTCAAATAGACACTAGGATTTATACATGTCTTAGATCATGATAGGTGGCAGTAAAAATATCTTGTTTTAATGAAAACAGTTGTGAAGTTTTGATAATATTTTAGTAAATGGAAGTAGAGAATCTTGAGTGATGAAACAGATAGCACTTTCTACTTCCCATGTAGGTGCCATATGGACCTATCTAGATGTAAAAGTTTTAACAGGGAGAAGAGTCAACAATGATTTCTAACTTCTGGCTTGCAAGACTATCAGATAAACCCTCAGTAGGTAATGAAGAGAGAGGAAAATAAGCCAAATTTAATTTTGTATATGTTAAGTTTGATTTGTCTTGGTTTGCAAACATAGATTTCTAATAGAAATAAAAATTGGTGCATAGGAGAAAGGATGGGTTGGAAACACAGCTCATGTTAGGTGTCAACTAAGGTCATGTGAATCACATAGGCAAAGAATATAATGAAAAGAAAAAGAGATGAGTCCAGGGGCATAATCATAAAAATGACCAATATTTAAAGCCAAGGAAGAAGATAGTGGAAATAAAAATAAGAAGTCCCTTTTAGATTGCAAGTAATATTTTCAACAATATATGTTACTAAAGGAGACAAGATAATAGGTAGCTTTGTGGAAGAAGGAGTGGTCAACATTATCAAAAATGCATAAAAGCACTATAAGTGCACTGAATACCAAAATAACACCATTGTCTTTAGAAATGTAGTTGGTTTTCACCTTAGTTAAACAGTCTCAGAAGAGGTGAAAGGAACAGTTGGCCTGCTGAGAGCTACGTAGTAATGGAAGGCTGGGTAAAAGGAGACCTCTGCCATCTGCTGTTTTTTTCTTTCTTTCTTTTTTTTTTTTTTAAGAGAGAGTTAATTTTATTTTTTCATCTGTTTTTTTCCACTTATTTGTGCATGTGGTGTTGGGGATCGAACTCAGGTCCTTGCACATGCTGGGCAAACATTCTACCACTGAGCCACTTCTTCAACCCCAGAACTCTGCCTTTTTAACAAATGTGATGGAGAACAGTCAGAGTATGTGAAATACCTCTAATGCCACACTAAAGAAAAATAGTCATACTCATTTATCCAACAGCTATTTAATGAGGCTCACTGTGTGCTGGGCACTTCTTTAATGTGAACAGAGAAAACAATGAGAAAAAAATCTGCTTTCACAGTAAACATGTTCCAATCTTTGTCAATATTTTAAAGAGTCAGTAGAAAAGGAAATTTTGGAGAATATAAAAGGAACTACATGATATATATATATATATATATATATATATATATATATATACAAAATAGGATCAAAGTGGAGTAAAGGAGAGTTTATCTCACAGAAGTGCTAAAGTGCCTCTTTTTTAAGCATCTGGACTTAAAATGGAGATGCCCTATCAGCAATTAAGAGTAGGCATGGAGAAAAAATGTCTATATCTTTCTTGCTCACCATTTTAAACACACTTTTTTAGCACACTGTGAGATATATATAATGGTATGATATGTGCATGTGTGTGTGTATGTCACTTAATAAATATTTGTAAATTCTGGATATTAGCCCTCTGTCTGAGGTGTAGCAGGCAAAAATTTTCTCCCATTCTGTTGGTTCTCTCTTGATGCTCTTGACTAGATCTTTAGCTGTGCAAAAACCTTTTAGTTTATTTGCATCCCATTCATTTAATTTTGATTTTACAGCATGCGCCATAGGAGTTTTGTTAAGGAAGAAGCTGCCGACTCCTATAAGGTGTAGTGTTGACCCGACTTCTTTTTCTAGTAAATTTAAATTTGTAGGCTTAATATCCAGGTCTTTGATCCATTTTGATTTAATTTTTGTGCAGGGCGAAAGATAAGGATCCAGCTTCAGTTGTCTACAAATGGCTGTCCAGTTTGTCCAACACCATTTGTTGAACAGGCTATCTTTCTTCCACACTATACTTTTGCCCCCTTTATCAAAGATCAAATACTTAAGGATATGAGGGTTTGTCTCAGGATCTTCTATTCAGTTCCACTGGTCTTCGGTTCTGTTTTGATACCAATACTATGCTATTTTTGCTACTACAGCTCTGTAATATATTTTCAGGTCAGGGATTGAGATACCCCCTATTTCTTCCTTTCTACAGAGTAGTGTTTTGGCTAGTCTGGGTCTCCTGTTATTCCATATGACTTGAGTATTGCTTTATCTATATCTCTAAAAAATGCCATAGGTATCTTGATGGGGATTGCATTAAATCTGTAAAGGGCTTTGGGTAGAATGGCCATCTTTATTATATTGATTCTGCCTAACCATGAGCATGGAAGAATGGGAGAAAATTTTTGCCTGCTAAACCTCGGACAGAGGGCTAACATCCAGAATTTACAGGGAACTAAAGAAACTAATGTCCAAACTCGCAAATAATCCAATCGATAAATGGGCTAAAGAACTCAAAAGGAACTTCTCTCCAGTGGAAGTCCAGAAAACCCATAAATATATGAGAAAATGCTCTACATCATTAGCTATAAGGGAACTGCAAATCAAAACTTCAATGAGATACCACCTCACTCCTGTTAGAGTGGCAAAAATGAAAAATACAAACAACGACAGATGCTGGAGGGGCTGTGGGAAAAGAGGAACACTACTACACTGCTGGTGGGACTGCAAACTGGTTCAGTCACTATGGAAAGCTGTATGGAGAATCCTCAAAAAATTAAGGATGGAACCACCTTATGACCCAGCTATCCCACTCCTGGGAATTTTCCCAAAAGACTTAGAATCAGCATATTATAGTGATGTGGCTTCATCAATGTTTTTTAGCAGCTCAATTTACTATAGCTAGATTATGTAAACAACCCAGATGCCCCTCACTTGATGAGTGGATACAAAAGCCTTGGTACATATATACTATGGAATACTACTCAGCCATTAGAGAGGATGATAGTATGTCTTTTGAAATCAAATGGATGGAGATGGATAGAATTATGCTTAGTAAAGTCTCCCAATCTCAGAGACTCAAGGGCCGAATGGTTTCTCTCATCTGTTGATGCTAGCATATATGAGGAAGCAGTAGGGCTGACAGCTAACCTAACAAAACTGTAAATTTAATGACTTTCAGAGCATTAGGGGGATGGCTCTATAGGATACTTGGAGGTGTAGGGAGGAGGATGGGGAGGGGGGAGGGTATATGAAGAACTCATAGGAGTCTGGAGATTGGGAAGATGGGGGAACCATCCCAGAAGCCGATGTCATTCCTCCATGAACTATCCATTTAACACATGAGTTCTTCTGGGGGAAACTGCAATAGGTAAAACCCAAGGTGGTTATCCATG